>CAEFZX010010244.1:0-19775 GCA_903066825.1 Alfaro cultratus
ACCTGTTTAGGTTTTCATTTGGAACATTCTCAATTATAGATTAATTGATGGAACTTGACTAAATGTCATGTTTTTTTGTTTGTTTTTTTTCTATTGTTGTTTTTATTGTTTTGTTTTTTTTACTGTTGATTCTATGTTGCATTATGTTTCTGTTTTTGATGTGATGTAAAGCACTTTGAAATGCCTGCTGCTGAAATGTGCTATACAAATAAAACTTGATTGATTGATTGATTGGTATCCGTCAAAATCGGAATCCGCAGGTCAGGCTTTTTAAAGATCAGTAATCAGTGATCTGCCAGAAAACTGCAGTCGGTGCAGTCCTATTAGAAACAGTTCTCTCCTCATTCCCATCTAACTTATAAACAATATAAGTATATTACAACTGTTACTCGATTAGAGTTTTTGAGTACTCTACCCACCTCTGTGTAATACTAAGACAAATATCAGTGACATTTACTTTAGTATTTATTATTGAACTAGCAAAATTAGCTTAGCTAATGTAGCTTTTATCTGCAAACTAAGACAGACATGTAGCCTATGTGGATGTTACCACATGTACTTACTGTGCCAGTCATTAGAACCTTGTTATTCACATGAAGAGTTTGGACGTCCTTTGCAAAGCTGTTGAAACACTGATTTCAACAGTCTATGGATTTCAGGCTGCTTAGTGCCTCCATGGTGTACACACTCTATCTATATCGTAGTATGAGATCAGAGGCATTATTCATTAAAAGAATTATAACATTGTCTATGAAAATAGGTCCTCTTAAAACAAGTAGTATTTTAATTAATATAAATAAATAGGCTACCCTTGTGGATGTACGTTTTCAGAATAATCTGGAAGTATATCTTGGATCTGATGGCATTGATCTTGCTTCCAGAACAGATTGTGCCATGACAAGGACTGATTTAAGTTTAAAGGAAATTTAAATTGGAAAGCCTTGTATTGGCTGATAGGGACAAATGAAAACACCCCAAAAATGTAAACGTTTTCATGCGTTTTGTTTTTGTTGTGTCACGTCTTAAAGGACAAAGGCCAGGGTACGGTTGTGTCCTGGTTGTGTGGCTGAGATAAAGTTTCAGAAACTTGCTACTCTGTGTTTTGTTCTCTGATGTGTGTGTGTTCGTGCATGTGTTTGTGTGAATGCACCAAGCAAGACTGTCAAACAGAAGAAAACTGAACAGCATTCAACATGTTTGGCTCTGAAAGTGAGGGGAGTGAATAATAAAGCCTGCTTTGGAATGCTCTAACTTTGTCTGCTTCTCTCATTGCCCCCCTCCCCAACCTGGCCCCTCTCTTTAAAAGTGAAACTCCCCCTCCACCTCCTTGTCATAAACTTCTGGAACAGGCACCATTCTTTTAAAAAGAGATTGTGTGTAGGTTGTTTGCCCAATGTGTTGCTTTCTTTCTGTGTTCACACACTCACCCAGATGCATGTGAAGCACCAGCTTTGTTGTGGTTATGCAAATTGAGAATGTGTAGCTCTATTCAGCCACACCACTGAGCCATATGGTTGAGGCCATTCAGTGTGTAGATGTGTGTTTGTCTATGAGGTGGAAAGAGGGTGGTGTGTACTGTGGAATTTCCTCTCCTTCCACAGGATCCATACTTCCCACTTGCATTAAATGAAAACTAAACTTCCTCAAGTATTTCATGAAAGAAAAAGTCTTCAATAACTATTCTACTTTTGCCTCACAAAAAATTATTAGCATACATTAGAAGAGTATATATGTCTATAAATTCTAGATAAACAGATGTGTCACTTAATGAAAATGGCTCTGTCTCTTTTACTCTCTACTGTAATGACTTATTTTTCCATTTGGTATTTACTATGTTAGCATGTTGCAGAAAATACAAACATTAATTGTGACCTCTGTACACCTAGAATGGGAATAAGAACGGCTGAGTAAAAATAGGCTTATTACACACACACGCCGACACACACACACACACACACACACACACAACGCCACAATGTAGACAGAAATAGGTCCCCACAAGGACATAAAAACCTGATTCACACACACACATGCACACAGCTCAGTTGGAAGCCTTTTAATGAATGTCTGACTGGTGCTCGGTTTAACCCTTTAAAGCTTGACAGTAAATCATTTTCTCAGAGTTTACATTTTTAAAAACTGAACAATCTATTAGATGCATTTAATAAAACACATTCTTTTTAAATTTTGCTGAATTCTTCTAACTTTTTTTGCCTCTTGCATCAATAAAATCATCATAAACAGAAATATTCATATGTGCTATATTTCACTACATATTTCCTTGATACAGCAGGCTTTAAAGGAAAGCACCTCTGGTAAGGAGTTAGAAATCTGAGGGATACTTGTACTAACAATGAAGTGGTTATATGGGGTTAACAGTTCTGGGCTCTGTAGGATCTGTTTTTCTTTGGATTCTTGTTGTTTTATTGTGTGCATCAGATAATCTCCATGTGCTACCATATGTGAAGTGTTCTGTGATGGGCTGGCATCTCTCTGCGTGTCTGATGAGACCTTTGTTACTTTTCTCTTTGCCTATTTTCTCTGCCATTTTGTCCTTTCCCTCGCGTCCATCAAGAAACGAAGCATTCTATCTCCCAAAATTGAATCAGAAAGGGGGGAGTGAAAATTACCCTGCCAGCTCCTAATTCTCCCTGAAAAAAGCCAGAACAGAGAAAGAATGAGGAGAGGAAATAAAAAGGGAGTCCCTCTCCCATCTTTTAACTGAGATAGCCATGTCTAATTTTGTCCAATAGATAAATGAATGGATTTTTTGTGGAAGGGTCAAGAACCCCTTTGGTTCAGAGGTCCATCAAAGTGACTGTTGTTTTTTTTCTGTTTGCTCACTCATAGCCTGTGAATAGATATTTAAATGAGCATTCACTAAACATAAAGCCGGGTCCACAGCTGCCTATCACAACATTAACTCCATTAGAGTGCATTTCTTAGTTTAGAGGTTATTCTTGAAGAAGCAGAACCATGTGATGTTGTGAATGTCAAAGTCAACACTTGATAACTACATTAAATGAAAGACTGGTTGTGGGAAAGTGTGAGAAATTGTTTTTGACCAGAGCATTTCCAGTTTTTTACCACTTTTTATTGAGACAGGGTGTGTTTTCAGTGAGTGTATCTCTGGTTACACTTTCTGGAATCAAATGCCACACAACTCTTGAAAAGCTGGTTTTCAGGAGTTGTGTGGTATTTCTGTCTAAGAAGTGACATAGTTTGCATTTTGCTAGTTTTGCAGTTGGGGCAGGTGACATGACTAAAATGTTATATGATGATTTTATCACTTTTCAGCTACATTAAAAGATTAAAGAAAATTTCTCAGCAAATTATTCATTTGTGGCACAATTCTGTCACCTTCTATCAAGTATAACTGATGCTTATGCTTAAAGTACTCAACGTCTCAAGCTGTTGCCTAACTCCAAAAGATCTACCACTACACTACCACTCTGTTAAAGTCCAATATTGCTACATAAGTCATAAAAACAAAACATTTTGTGTTACTACTGTTAAATTTCAATTAATAAAATGTTATTTAAAATTTAAAGTGCTACCCAATAAAATGTGTAGAAGACTGTAGAGCTCTGTATTATGAAGGAAACCGTAAAGAGAGAAGTGCTGAGAGGGCAGACCGTTAGCCTAGAGAGCATGCACACCAAGTATTGTGCAAGGTATCAGGAAAGTGCAAAAGATTCGGACATGGTTAAATCTAAACCACCTAGACCGACATACCACAGCTATTGCTTGCCAGTGTATGTTTCTGGGAAGATGACATGAATTATTTATAGCTGCAATCATACAGTCAGCAAGAAGTGAGAGACTGCAGTGTTTTGGTTTTAACTGAAAACTCTCCAGTGATTTATCTGAATCAGCTGACTGGTTAGAGGCAAAAAAAAAAATCCCCAAAAATCCAGAGAGCTCAGAAAAAAAATCCAACATAACAGATTTTGTTTGTATATTGTTGTTGTTCAATAATATTGTTCATAGCTAATGAAATATACATTTGTAAGATATCAGCCATGATATCTTACAGAAGATATCATGGCTAAGATTTGCAGCCTTTCTGGGGGTGGCTGTAAATTCCTCCCAGTGCTAACACCTTGGAAGCTCAGGCGACTCTTTAATGCCACCAGTGAGTTTTAAATGGTTTATCATGACAGATTTATTGTGGTTTGTGGAGATTTCAGACATGCAGACTTTTTTTTAGAATTTTTAGCTAGAGCAAATAAATCACAGGATCTTCATCAAGAATCTTACAAAACAGCACCTTCTCCTCATCTCAGACAGTCCAGATTTCTGTTAGGCTTTGTCCAGCACACACAAAAATACTGAGACACAGCCACGCTGTACAAAAGCCTGAAAATTCAGTATGTCAGGTTGTCTTTCTTAACCTGACCATCAGAATAGAGTCAGTTAGAATGAAAGGTTTTCAACCATACTGTGTAACCTTCAATGTTTACCAGTTAGCAGAACTCAAAAATTTATTAAAATGTGCAATAGCATGATCTCTACAGCAGGGAAAAAATAGAATCAAATATGATGTCTAATCAAGAAAAGAAAACAAGAATCTATTTTTTGGTGTGTTTGCACTCTAAAGAGTATGATGCTGGATGCCCAGTCATGGTGGGGACTAACCCTCCTGAACTCCCTACACCATCTGGTGAAGAAGCACTCCATTAGATGCTGAAGAGGAGACACTCCTCCTCACTTCTTAATTTTTAAACTTCTTAATGATGGAGATTCTTTGTTGATTAGTTTTACTTGTGACTTGGAATGTAAGAAGTGTTTTACCAACCGTTAATGGGTCTGACTCGGCCCATTGCTTTCCAGATGTTAGTTTTCTCTTTCTCTCTACTACTACAGGCCTTCATGGAAGTGTGTATCAGCCTGGTTCATTTCAGATGTGTTAAACCTGCACATTTCCACCAAGTTTCTGGTGAACTTAGTCTGTAGCTGCTCTGAAGCTTTCTGTTATTTCTGAATCCTCAGTACTCAGCCGGGTCTTGGGTTTGACCCCAGTGCGGGGTCATTCTGCATGGAATTTACATGTTCTCACCACACATGCTGGGTTTCAGTGACTGTGGAGATGGGCTCTGGTCTCACCTGTTGGCCCTGCAGTGATATGCCCGTATAGGCAGTGAATGGATAATGTGTGTTCTTGTACCTTGCCTTCTGCTCCACCTGGTGGTGTGTCTCCTCAGCAATACAAGTGTCTGTCTTTAATTTGATCCAACCAGGTAACAGTGAATATGTGCAAATTACACTTAATTGTAGCATGTAGAAACTACGCTATAGTCTTCTTCTGTCTCTACCTCAGGTGATCAACGTGGACGGCAGTAACAGGCAGACTCTGCTGGAGGACAAGCTGCCTCATATCTTTGGCTTTACTCTGTTGGGTGAATACATCTACTGGACTGACTGGCAGAGCCGCAGCATTGAGAGGATCCACAAGGCCACCGCCGTGCGAGAGATCATCATCGATCAGCTGCCAGATTTAATGGGCTTAAAGGCTACCAAAGTCACAGAGACCTACGGTAGGATTTGCAGATTTCGGGAGATTTTTGAACAGTGGATAAAAATACAAAAGAAAATGATAAACTGAGCGTACATGAACGCTTGTGTTTTTCCTCAGGTACAAACGACTGTGCAGAGAATAATGGTGGGTGCAGCCATCTGTGTTTTTGGTGTGAGCAGGCGGTCCGCTGTGCTTGTCCCATGGGGCTGGAGCTCCTCTCAGACCTCCGGACCTGCGTGGTGCCGGAGGCCTTCCTGCTGTTTACCAACAGGTAGGACAAAACGACAAACTATTGGTCTAATTGATTCCAGACTACATTCAATAAATTAGAATATTACATCAAACCAATAAAAAAAACTATTTAATTATATGGAATTATGGGTTTAATAACTGGGATGTTTAACACCTGCTCTGAAATTATTATATTCAAAAGACACTTTTAATCTGACAAATGGGCATCACTCCATCCATCGCATATTCAAATTTACTGTACAACTTCACATCAAGTAAGTCAGAGGCAGCAGTGTAGTAAAAGTGAGAAGTGGTGCCACCTGCAGGTGGGAGTTAGCATCACTTAATCAATGTTTTAAGTGATTTTTTGGGAACATTTGCAATAAACATTTTGAATTAGCGCAAAAATGTTTGGGGATTTGTTAATTTCACAAATGACTGCTTTGGTGTAATATTTGGTAAGAGCTTTTGACCTTTAGTGTAGATCTTTCCCTTCTGTTGATGCCCATACATTATCAGTTAAGTGGCTGAGATGCTAAAACTTTCATTCATGTGATGTAAGAAAATTAAGAAACACGTCAGTAAGGTGTAGGGTAAAAAAATGCAATATTCAGGTATCCCAGTTATACAATAAATAAAGAATTTTGGCTCGGCTCGTGCTCGCTGTTTGTTTTGACTTTTTTTTACTTGTAAAATGTTTTTTTCTTCTAACTTGTGTTTCTGCTGAGCTTAAAGTACCAACCTCTGTGTTTCTGTACTTACTTAAACTTCATGTTTTCCCTTTTTACTTTTGAGAAGGTATTAAATATGATTCAGATAGATTCTAATGTGCAGTAATGAATATATGTTCTCCAAAGGGACAGCATCAGGAGCATTTCTTTGGGCACAAACAGCAACGATGTGGCCATCCCTCTGACAGGAGTCAAAGAGGCCTCGGCTCTTGATTTTGATGTTTCAGAAAGGAGAATTTACTGGACAGACATACAGGCCAAGGTACCAGACATGGTTCCACTTATATATATAGGTTATGTTTGATGAAGAGAAAAGCAAACACTTGTTTCACCCTCCCTCCATTCTCTCTACCAGACCATCAGCAGAGCATACATGAACGGCAGCTCTGTGGAACACGTCATAGAGTTTGGACTTGACTACCCTGAAGGCATGGCCATTGACTGGATGGGTCGTAACATCTACTGGGCTGATACTGGCACTAACCGCATTGAGGTGGCCCGCTTGGATGGCCAGTACAGACAAATTTTGGTCTGTAAAGACCTGGATAACCCACGCCTGCTGGATAACCCACGATCTCTAGCTCTGGATCCTGCCAATGGGTAGGAGTCCAATATTTATTAACTACTTGACATATTTGCTGAACCGAGTGAGCTTCAGTACCAAAAAAAAAAACAAAAACTTGCCCAAATCAGTGAAACCTACTGAGCTGCCTGACATGATCTACAGAAAGTCACCTGGAAGTGTTCCTGCTAAGTCTAGTTAATTATAGAAACTATGTAGCACAAGTTCAGTTTTTTTCCTGGTCTCATGAACTATGGAAAAAGAAAAAAAGAGTTTGGAAAATATTTATATTTATACATTTTATAGTTGTGTAAATATGTTCTTACTTCTGCCCTTTCTTTGTTACGTATACTTCGTTCCTTAATATTTTATTTTCATGTTTTCACCCTCATCATTTTTTCATTTTATCAAATGCCATCATCAAAATCAAGTGTAATCATCATCAAATACTAGATGGTCACTATGTACAGGCCCTTACTGTACATAGAGACATATGTGGCTGCAACAAGATGGCTACAGTTTGATAAAATACTTTAACAAACACTTTTATCATTACAATACATCCCCAAAATCTGATGATAGTCTTGGTCCTTTTTCTGTCCTTCTTTTCCGGTGTGTTTTGCACTGCCTTACCTGAGGCCGAGTCCTAAAGCTGTGTGCTGTCTCCACAGCTACATGTACTGGACAGAGTGGGGTGGTCGTCCCCGCATAGCTAGAGCCTACATGGACGGCAACACCATCAGTACGTTAGTGGATAAGGTGGGCCGTGCCAATGGACTGACTATTGATTATGTGGAGCATCGACTGTACTGGACTGATTTGGACACATGTATGATTGAAAGCACCAACATGCAAGGTTTGTTTTCACACATCAGTCATCGTTAATGGAGCATCTGAGTTCGGCCCATTCCTTGTAACACAATTGAACTCTGCAAGCAGCATACAGAGCTGGCAAAAGGTTTCTGACAGATTTAAATGTTATACATCACCCAGTGAACATGAATATCAGACTAAGATAAAGTAAAAACAAGACGCGGTTTTCATGTGATGATTTCATTCATGAGGGGAATAAGAGTTATGCAAAACCAACCTGGCCCTTTATGAAAAAAATAATTTGTCTATGGGGGAATTTTTCTGTCATAATTTGAGAGCACACAATTTCAGTCTGAAAGCAAGATTACATGTCTTTTGTTCTCAAAACTTTTAATACATTTGCTTCCATTTTCATTTTGAAAGCAGGATTACATATCTTTCTTCTAACAATTTAATACTTTTGCTTACATTTTCATTTTGAAAGCAGGGCTTCATGTCTTTCTTCTGAAAACTTGCAATATTTAATCAAACCTTTCTCCTCGTGCTCTTGCAGAACTCTGCTCCCTTACGAAACATTTTCTGCTTGATTTTGGAACCACCTTTTGGCACTGTCACCTGGCAACCTCTCAGCCAATAGAATGGAAGTGTTGTATTGGATGTGTTTTTTTGCTTCTAGCAGGTGTGCCTGTATGGCTACTATTAATTGTAGCAACCCAATGGATGTCAGGAGTTGGTTTGGTGAACAAACTCCTGCCTAATATTGGTAGCACACTGCTGGCAGATGTTTAGTGTACCATGAAGCAGAAAGCTGAGACCGTTGTTTCTCCCAGGCTACGGTGCATTTTTTGTTCCAGAAGCAGGCAGAATATGTTTCGGAAGCGAGCAGAGAATCTGAGCGGAGACTATGTCTGAGCATGAGGAGAAGTTTTGAGTACAAGCATTACAAGTTTTGAGAACAAAAGACATAAAATCCTGCTTTCAGACTGAAAGTACGTGCACCTAGATTATGGCAAAAAAATTCCTCCATACATCATTAACCACATTTTTGGAAAACTGAGATCTGCTTCAGTAGCCAGATCCACTGCTTACTCCCAGAACCGGCCTGACAGCATTAATGTCTGATTGGTCCTCCAGGCCTTCAGAGGGAGATTATCGTGGATGACCTTCCTCACCCCTTCGGACTCACTCAGTATAGGGACTTCATCTACTGGACAGATTTCAACCTGCGCAGCATTGAGCGGGCTGACAAACGCAGCGGGCTGAACCGCACCGTGGTCCTGCAGGTACTGAACAAGTTGGAAGCCATTTTAGAGAGTTCTAAAACTTGAATTGTTATCATTGACTAGAATTCTACACAGAGTTGCTGACCTTGTTTCCATCACACTTGTTTCCATCTCAGGGTCAGCTGGAGCTGATGCTGGACATCCTGGTGTTCCACTCCTCCCGTCAGGATGGGACCAATGAATGCTCACAGAACAATGGGAACTGTGGCCATCTCTGCCTGGCCACGCCTGCTGGGGCTCAGTGCCGCTGCGCCTTCCACTACACCCTCAACCCTGACGGGAAAAACTGTAGTTGTAAGTACAAAATAAACGGTAAACTCCACACAGCAGTGTGGCTTCATCTTAAATAGTACAAAACATTTTTTGCCAATGATAGTATGTAGTAATAATAGTAATATTATGAATATAATGTTTCTTAGACTTTCTGGTGCTCCAAGCTGAAGATTGTAGAACAAAAACCAGCTAATAGAGAAATGGTTTTTGCATAAGAATGCTTTGAAATGAAGCCAAATGGTTTAACTGCAGCACATAAAGAAGAAGAATGATTGTCAATTTTATTTTATGGCCAAAATGTTGTACTTTTTAAAACATCTAAGTTTTTTTAAAGATGAGAAAAATAGTTTTTTATCATATCTTATGTTGCTATCAAGTATGTATGCTTGTAATGTAATTGAATGTAATGTGATCAGCCTCTATTTAGGGATAGTTTCTACGTACTTATCCGTAGTTAAATATATTTCAAGAAAATCAAACCTCTGCAGAATGTAGACACATTTATCTATTTAGTTCTAATATTTACAGGTGTTCTGCTTTGCTGTGTTGTTTTAACCAATTCGCACTGAGCAAAGTCCAACTCTTGTTTTCAACAATGGACCCTAAGGTCCTCTTGCTGATATCCTGCCGTTCATTTCTTGACAAAGACCTCTTTCCCATCTCTGTCTGCAGCTCCTTCAAGTTTCTTGCTCTTCAGCCAGAGGGCCAGCATTAGCAGGATGGTGTTAGGAGACCAGAGTCCGGACATAATCCTTCCCATTCATGTCATGAGGAACGTCCGAGCTGTCAGCTACGATCCGCTGGAGCGCCTGGTCTATTGGCTGGATGGACGGCAGAACATACGAAGGGCCAGAGATGACGGCACCATGGTAACACACTAAAACAAAGAGCTGTTAGCAACCCTAACAATGAAACAGTTGCTGAAGTTTTATATGACTAAAATGCTGGTCTTGTGTTCTCTCTGTCGTCACCTTCAGTCTTCAATCATAGTTAGCAGTCCTGCTCAACAAGTGGACAACCAGCTTCATGACCTGAGCCTTGACCCCTACAGTCGCCACATTTACTGGACCTGTGAGACCACCAACACCATCACAGTTCAGAAGATGGATGGTCGCATCGTCGGCGTGGTTGTCAAGGATGATACTGATAAGCCAAGAGCTATCGTGGTCAACGCAGAAAAAGGGTAACGTTTGTTGTGGTGAACACATCGCAGCACGTCAGAGTGACGGAGAGTCACAAGAGTTTAAGGTTTACCCCTCTCCACAGGTACATGTACTTCACTACTGTACAGGAACACTCTGCTAAGATCGAAGGAGCGAGTCTGGATGGAACAGAGAGAGAGTCTTTGTTCTCCACTGGTCTGATTAGACCTGTAGCTCTGGCTCTGGACAACAAGCTGGGAAAGCTGTTCTGGGTTGACGCTGACCTCAAACGCATCGAGAGCAGCGACCTGACAGGTGAGTAATCATTTGCATAGAGTTTTATTTTCCCATGTTTTTATTGGAATTCAAGATAATTACTAGTTACGGTTGTATAAAAAAAACTATTTAATATAAAAACAAGCAGGGGACGATCTACATCAGCAGATGATCATCTGTTTCATATTATGCAGTTAAGACCTAGTGACAGTTTTCACAAATATGTAAGAAAAACATTTTTTATTATGACACTATGAGGTAATGGTTTTTGCCTGTTTGTTATTTTATGTTTTCATCACTTTGAAGATCCTTATTGCTGAAATGATCTATATTAATAAACTGTTTAGAGTGAGAAAAGAAACCATCGCTGAAGTCCATTTCTTGTTTCCTTTCAGGGGCCAATCGCATTGTCCTGCAGGATTCCAACATCCTCCAGCCAATGGGGCTGACAGTTCTGGGGGATCATCTCTACTGGATTGACCGGCAGCAGCAGATGATTGAAAGGGTAGATAAACTGACTGGAGAGTTCCGCACACGCATTCAGGGACGGATATCATACCTAACATCTATCCACGCAGCATGGGAGATGGACCCATCAGAGTTTGGTAGAGATCTAATTCTCTTTGACATTATTCATCAACTTCTTGTTGCACACTTCATCAGACCAATGTTATGATAAACATCTTTGTTGTTTCTTCTACCCAGCATCCCACCCTTGTTCCCGAGACAATGGAGGCTGTTCTCATATCTGCATTGCAAAGGGTGATGGAACATCAACCTGTTCCTGTCCCATGCATCTGGTTTTACTGCAAGACCTGCTGCACTGTGGAGGTAAACTTCACACCACCACGGCTGTACTGAAGGACAAAACAAGTATCAGTGTTGATTAGAATATGGAGAGAAATATTGGCCATACTGAGGAAATTCACTGTTATACTGCCCTGAAAAAGAGCTGATGCCTATTGAATTTTTCCACATTTTATTACAGTACCACCATTAATATACTTGTATCTCATTGTGATTTTATGTGACAGACCAACACAACATTTTGCATAACGGAAGTAAATAGAAAGTAAGAAAGGATTATGACACTGATGCCTCTAAATATAATCCAATGCAACCAATTGAGGAAGGTTGCATCGGATGGAGCATACAGCCATCCTCCTCCACCCACATTTGAAATACTTTTGAGAGCCTGATGATATTTGATTATTTATATGTGCAAAACACTGGCACCAGCAATCTGCATACAATCACTTGATTATCAAAATATTGATAAAATGAGCTACAGCAGTGTACTAACTTACTTTGTAACATTTACTGCAGACTAAACAGTAACATTCAGGGCTTAAACTGTAAGCATTAGTTACTCGCCAGCCTCTTCAGCTTCTTTCCTGCCCAAAAAGCATATAACTTATTAACATTATTTATGCAAATTTTTCACATCTTATAGTTAATCAGAGGAGACTAAAAGTGCCAAACATTTTTCCATTCACAATAAGCCCAAGGGCTACAGTGGCTTTGTAGTTTTTGCTGGTGTTTTTCTGCTGGCTACTGTCACTCACTTTATTTTCCTCTGTTGACGTTCTCCTGTTTTCACTGTCAAACTTCTCCATCTCTCCTCCTCTGTCAGCTGTGCGCCTGTGTAGGCTGAAGCTGTTTAGCAAAAAAGAATGGGCAAGAATTTCAGCGTCTGAACAAAAAATATTTTTATCTGAACACAAAAACATTTTGTTCAGATAATTATTAATAAAAAGTAGTTAATCTTCCGTTACACACTACATTGTGTTGGTTTGGTTTGTGGTTGTAACAACGGGAAAAAGTCCAAGGCGTCTTAAAACACAGATTCTGGACAAAATGTATCTTGTGCATGTTGAGTGTCTGTTCTTAGCTTTTGGTTTTACTAATTTCATCTCCTGCTGCCTCTTCATCCGCCTCAGAGCCCCCCACCTGCTCCACAGAGCAGTTCACCTGCTCCACGGGAGAAATTGGCTGTATCCCCATGGCCTGGCGTTGTGATGGCTTCCCAGAGTGTGATGACGGCAGTGACGAAATGCACTGCCCCATCTGCTCTGCCTTCCAGTACCAGTGTGATGAAGGAAGCTGCATCGACGCTCAGAAACGATGTGATGGAGAACCTGACTGTCCTGATAAGTCTGATGAGCATGAATGCGACAGTAAGTTCACACTCTAACACTCATGACCTGCAGTTGACCTGCAGTATTTGTCCTGTAGGAGTGTTGTTCCATACGTTCTCCTCTAACTTCGTTTTTATTATTGTTATTTTTTCATCAAATTGGTTTAGTTTTTGCTCAAAACAAAATTATTTTAGGCTTGCGGTGTAGTTCTACTTCTACATTTAAAGACTATAAGTGTAGTATTAAATAAATGTAGACATTAAACCACTTCCTGACTAATTCCTAAAAATGAGGAGGGAATACAAAACACCATGATGTGACAGTGTGGTGTGACAGGGTTGCACAGATTATTCCGCCTTATTTCGTTCATTTTGGGTGATGGATGATCAGTCAACACCTGCCTGTGAAATCAATGTTAACCACTAATCTATTCTACCACCAAGGCTCTGATAGAGGGTTGTGTTCAACAACAGTCTTCCTGGTGTTACCAACTTTGCAACTTTTTTGGTATATTTAATACAGAAACAAATCAGTATAGGTCAAAATCATTCAGGCTTTTAAAATATTGGTGATCAGTCAGACAACCAGACTGTAGAGCAAGTTAGTAATGACCCTTAATACAAGCAAACTATATTTAACAGCTATTTGAATATATCTGAATATCTGACAGAATTTTCTTAAAAGAAAAAAAAGGAAAATGTTTTCTATTGTTCTTCCATGAATTGTATTTATATGTCTCTTCAATGAATCTATGTTTATCTCTCTCCCTCTAACTATCATGTAAGTGTTTCCTTACCAAGTTCAATGTGATACAGTCAGAAGGTTTCATGCTCTGCTGCATATAAGCAGCCATATGTACCAGGAGTAGGAGAGTAACTCCTGCTGCTAGGTGCAGGAGAGCAAACCGCTGACGTCGAAATGAAATTCAGCAAGTTTAAAACTGCAGATATCTTGCCTGATGGTGCTGTGTTTGTCTGGCAGGAGCATTTTTTCTTTGCATGAGAACGCCGGTAACAATAAGCAGTTTGGCTTGGCTAGCTCACCCTTCTGCTCAGTTCAATGTGCTGACTATGAACTGAGCTTGAGAGAGCTGAAAGTAGATGAAACTGTAGATGAAGGGATCTGGCGGCACTTAAACAGATTATATAATCAATAATATTAACTGTGAACACCTTCACTTACTATATATTACTATATTGAGGCTGACGTCTCATTGGATGGGCGGGGCGCCCCCTCCTGGACAATTGTAGGAGAAACGTTCTGTGAAATGTCACATGTTCAGACACACTTCATGCAGACATGTCAATTTTTTAGGTCTTAAGTATTTGTCCAAACATTTTGCCTGTAGTAGGGATTTACCTTCCACACCTGAAATAGATTTGAAGTTTGGACTTTGTGGTTCTGAGTGTCTGGATCCAGTTCTCCTTTGGACCCACCTGTCCTCCTATCTTCCAGCTGTCTGCCCTCCCAACCAGTTCCGCTGTGGGGACAACCATTGCATCACTAAGAAACAGCAGTGTGACAATTACTCAGACTGTCTGGATGGCTCTGATGAGCTGGCTTGTGGTAAATATTTCTACATCGCAGCAGCCGTTTCTCTCATCACATTATTCACGTCATATTCACTCCTGTAATGTACATATTCCTCTTTTTTCCTGTGCAGATTATATTTCTCCCTCCTCAAGCTTCATTCCCAGTAATGAAACCACCAACCCCATTGGCCCAGTCATTGCCATCATTCTGCTCATGTTTGTGATGGGAGGAGCGTGCTTCGTCTGTCAGCGTGTGGTGTGTCGGCGCTACAAGGTTCCTAATGGGAGCTTTCCTCATGAGTACATCAGTGGGACGCCTCACGTGCCTCTCAACTTCATCACCCCCAGCAGCTCCCAACATGGCACCTACCAAGGTGGGATCAGTTTGTCAGCTGCAATTCTTTGACCTGTACTCCATCAGCAGTTATGTTGGGTCTTAATAAATGATGTGTGTGTGCAGGGATCTCCTGTGGAAAGTCCACCCTGAGCTCAGTCAGCCTGATGGGCAGCAGCAGCAGCGGAGCTCCTCTCTATGACAGAAACCATGTGACTGGAGCTTCATCCAGCAGCTCCTCATCTACCAAAGGAGCCTTCTACCCAAAGGTACACACAGCACCACTGTGAGGCTGCACTCCACGCCTCACTTACTTAACATGTCTGTTTTATGATTGCAGATCCTGAACCCTCCTCCATCTCCGGCCACAGATCGGTCTCTTTACAACACAGAGATCTTCTATTCCTCCAACAGTCCATCTACAACCAGATCATACAGGTAACCTACTCACAATTCAGTCTTTAGTTTTTATCTTGCCACATAAGCATTAAACACCCTTCTGGTAGTTATAGCACTAATGGTGAGGAAAGGAGGCACATTTTGAGGAAACTCATGTCTGTCTTGTTAGGACAAACTGCACTGTTTATCCTGGAATCACAACCTTGTTTTTTTCCCATAACAAAGTACCGACAGGCCATCTTGGGATGACAGTTCAGTTTTCCATGAATTAAATAAATAATAAATCTGGATTTAGATCAGAATGTTGTCAGTTGGAGCCGCTCCAAATATTCACAATACTTGATGAGAGTCTTCACCTGTGCAGAGTTTTTATCCGTCCGTCCGTCCATCCATTCATCCATCCATCCATGTCATGAATTAACTTGCTATGTTTTCCTCCACAGGCCCTACCACCCAGTCCGTGGAGGGGCCCCTCCTACGACCCCCTGCAGCACAGACGTCTGTGACAGCGACTACACCCCCCACCACCCCCCTGCGGGCATGCCACTGTCGGGGGGGCGCTGGAAGGCCCCGGGCCACGCCGCTCACGGCAAACCTACTAAATACTACATGGACCTAAACTCAGACTCGGACCCCTACCCTCCACCCCCCACCCCACGCTCTCAGTACATGTCTGCTGAGGAAAGTTGCCCCCCGTCCCCTTCCACTGAACGTTCCTACTTCCACCTGTGCCCCCCTCCCCCCTCCCCCTGCACCGACTCATCATGACCCTCCAGCCGCCCGGGGGAATCAAAGGGATGAAGTGGACTCACTTCTTTGTTCTGAAATAAACTAATGTGCCAACAGTCAGCCTGACAGGTGGAGGGGTGGGGGGTATGGGGGGCTGTCTTATACCTGCCACTTTATATGAACTAGAAACTAGGTGAAGTGCCTTCCTCAAGCTCCGCCCATCCTCCATCTGATATTCTAATCGTCCTCAGTAAGGCTCCTGTTGAACCCATGGCCTGAGGAGAACTGCTGAGGAGCTGTTGGAGTTTTGAGGTGATGCCTGCTTTGCCTCAAGCCTCAGAAAAGAGACGAGGAGAGAATTCAGCCCGCAGCTCCTTCCTCCGGTCCCTGCACCTGTTTTTTCTGACAAACCCTAACCTAGCCATTTCTTCCTTTAACTCTTCAGTGGGGAAATATGAACTGAGCAGCTGAAGAGAAGAGATCACTGAGATGAAGCCAAGCCACTGGCCGGGTCCTCTGCCCCCCCTGCCCTTCCTGCTCCCCTGGCCCTTTGACCCTCTGGCCCCAGCATTTCACCACGGCAGCAGCAGGAAGCATTAGGCTGCTAACAGGAAGTCCACCTGAGTCATATTTTACTGATGGAACACAAACACCGTCCCTTGTGTTTTTCATTCCCTTCTTCTGTCTTTCAATCTTTTTGTGCTCTCTCTTCTCCTTCCTCATGGCCCTCTGTTCTATTCTTTCTTTACTCCTTTTCTCCCTTGTGTTCATCCTTCTGTATTTCCATGTATGTTTCCTTCTTTTCATCTTTCCATACTTTCCTTCCTTCCTTCTTTGCATCTTCTTTCCTCTGGTCCTTTCTTACTTTCTTGTTTTTATGATTTCCATGTATAAATATAATCATGGTGGAAATCTGTGCCCTAAATTCAAGGTGAATTTGAGAATTTAGTATTTTAAAATGAACCTGAAGAACTGCTAACATTAAGTCGGGAACATGTAGACAAGACCTGTTTAGGAGCTTCTGTGAATGTTTGCTGGATGGATGGAAGCAGGTGGATGTCATCACATGATGGGTGGAGGAAGGAGTGAATGGTGGCAGCGGGAGGTGGAGGCAGCATCACCACCATCATAGCGGGAACAGCTTCAGCTTTTGTACATAATGTTGAATGAAGTCAGTGAGCCTGTCTGTCCCTCTCCTCCTTGTCCTGTTTACCAAAAGTATTTTTGCTGCTATAATGTACAGAATCAATCAGATACTATATGTAATTACACAAAAATGCCAAAATGATCCACCTGATCATATTGTCATCCTGACAATAGATTATGAAGCTATTTTACACCTAAAAACAAATTATTCCTATAGCATTTTGTCTCATTAGTATATTTGTATGTTAGCTCAGCATGTATTAGCCTGTCTGTCAGTGTTTGCTCTGAGGACATTAGCGTTGCCATGCTGGTGTCTTTATGTTTGTCTCATCACACACAGATCTCAGAATCCTGCTGTGGCTCCTCACACAAAACATCCTGCAACAACCAAAGTACACTTCACTGCTAACAGTTAGCTTCACAGTGACCTTTACTTTTGTCACTTTTTGTAAAACAGAAGTTATTTTGGAAGAAATTCTCTAATTCATTTTGTTTTTTTCATGGAAAACATTGGCCTCAGTCTAGTAGTTTAGCCATATTGAACACATTCAGACATCATTTACTCCCTCACAGATTTCTTCTGTCTTTGCTTTTTCTTTATCCCACTAAAATGATTTACATAATGAAACAATTTTAATGTCAGACAAAGACAACCTGAGTAAATATGAGAAGCAGTTTAAAGGTTTCATGTCTAAACCAACCTGGTCTGTGGGAAGAGTAGTTGCTCCCTAAACGCCTGTCAGGTGTTGGTGAGACAAGTCCTTCATCCTCATCACTGTGGAAGAATCTTGGCCCACTTGTCTTTGAGGAAGAGTTTTAATTCAGCCACAGTGGAGGGTGCTTGAGCATGAGCAGCCTGTTCAAGGTCAGGTTTAAGTCCAAACTTTGTTCAGGCCATTCTAAGACCGTTATTTCAGCTTTTGTATATTCATTGTTCATTTATTACTTCACATGCTCTCCTCATAGTTTTTTCCTCCTAATAAATAAAATGACCATTTAAATCAATTTTGTATTTGCTCAGCTTATCTTTGTCTGATATTTAAGCTCATTTATGATCTTAACATTTTTAATGTGAAAAAAAAAAACTGATAAGGGGCAAATAATTTAATACAATAAGGAATTTCAGCAACATTTCTGAAGTAAAGCAACTTCAGCGCCTCAGCATGAGCTTGATGCTAATCGTTTCCTACCCAGAAACATTGAAGCTGCTTCCAGGCGCCGACTGACCTGGGATCTGTTTCTATCTGCTGCTCCATGTCAGCAGCACAACTCATTTCCTTCAAGGGCTAAAAACCACTGCCAGTAAAATTCTGTACATGCTGTCTCAGCTTTGAATGCTTTGTGTGATTTACAGTCCTGAATTTTTTTTTGTATCAAAAGCATTTTTATATAATAAAGGTTTTATTTTAAAGAATGTTGTCATCTTTGCATAGACCACAGAAAACTTAAGCAGTTATTTAATCAGTTCTTATTTCATTGTTCAGCAAATAGAATTCAACTTACAACAGACTGTTTCTCTGGGATCATTTCACTTTGCATGATTATAAAGATAAACAAAGTTTATCCATCCATCCATTTTCTTATGCTTATCCAGATCAGGTCACAGGAGCCCCAAGTAGGGGGGCCCAGACCTCACTGTCCCAGCCTCTTGTTCCTCAGCCCGATGTTCCTCCAGCATGTCCTGGGTGTTCCTCTAGGTCAGGGGTGCCCAAAGTGGGTCCTCGAGGGCCGGCATTCTGCATGTTTCAGCATGTCAATGTTCTTCTTAGGTCTTCTGATGAGCCATCATTGGATCCAGGTGCGTTAAACCAGGGAGAGAACGAGAACATGCAGGATGCCGGCCCTCCAGGACCCACTTTGGACACCCCGGCTCTAGGTGTTTCTCCCTAGAGGGCGCTGGTGGGCCGGAGCTGCCAGATTTTTGGAGGTGAGTTGAGCAGGTGTGCTCAACCACAGCTGTTCTAGTGATGGGAAGTCTGACTCTTCAGAGAGCTGACTTTCCATCCATCCATCTTCTATCACCCCTGTCCCTAATGGGGTCAGGAGGTGCTGGTGTCTATCTCCAGCGAACGTTTTGGGCGAGAGGCTGGGTCACCCTGGACAGGTCACCAGTCTGTTGCAGGGCAACACAAAGACCGACAGGACAAACAATCATGCACAGACACACACTCACTCACTAAATAGAATTTAGAGAGACCAATTAACCTGACAGTCATGTTTTTGGACTGGGAGGAAGCGGGAGAACCCGGAGAGAACCCAACCATTCAAAAACTCCGTGCAGAAAGACCCCAGGCCGGGAATCGAACTGCAAGGCAACAGTGCTACCAACTGCACCACTGTGCAGCCCAGAGAGAGCCGACTTTCTCAGCTCCCAAATGGCTCTTAAATTATGTATCCTCATAGTTTAGCTTAACTTAACTTGGCCAATATAAATGTTTAATATGTAAATTCTTTTGCATTCTGTGATTTTTATGAGAAGCTTTATACTTGCCTAATTTTATGTATGAATCAATCAACTGATGTATGAATCTGTTAGGATGGCCCTTAGCTGCTGGTTTAAAGAGGAGTCTTGAGGCAGAGAAATAGTGCAGACTAGTGATGTTACGTGATGTGCCGAGGCTTCGAGGCGTGTGTCGAGTAATGGAGGGGGCGTTTCCGTAAAGCGCGT
>CAEFZX010010247.1:0-87295 GCA_903066825.1 Alfaro cultratus
CACTTCTGGATAGATGCAAACTACATTTCGTTGCTTGTACTTGTGACAGTGCAATGACAATAAAGTTGAATTCTATTCTATTCTAATTCTATATAAAAAGGCTAAGTTAGACTCTGGTTAACTCATGGACTAAATGTCATTAGTTACTTCTTTTGTGTTGTTCTCATTTTCTTTGTGATTAATTCCTAGTTGGGTCTGGGTTGTAGTTCTTTTCTTAATTTGTTGCATTTTAGGGTGCTTTCATAACATGCTTGTGAAGTGCCTGAAGGGATGACTTGTTTTTAGGTCAAACATTCATTCTCACCAAGGACTTGTACAGAATCAAGTGACTGTTTTGTATCAGCAGTTCAAGAATGCTCTAACTTTTTGCAAAACATGTAAATAATGTCGCTGCCTGCGGGCTTGCGACAGTACAGATATGATGGTCTTCACTTAGCGTCTCTGTACAAGTATGCACTTGTTTCAGTGACGACACGCATTATGTCTTTTGTCTCTTTGCAACGCGGCGTAGATGTTCTGAGGCCATAGTCAATCATGCTGCAATGGGCTTAATCGGGTCCTGGAGTTCAAAACGAGATGCCAGAACCTGATAGCTTAATTCTTCTGACCTGTATACTCCTTTCTGTCCCCCACCCTTCGTGTTTTTCTTCTTGTTTTTCACCCTTTCTCCCTCAACTCCACATTCCTCTTCTTCGCTCGTCACACAGCCAGATGGGTCTGACAGAGCTGCACTCCCTCCTTCCCCTTCATCTTTCTTCCTATACCTTCCTTCCCTCCTCCCTTCCCTCTTCTTTCCTCTGTCCTCCTCCTGGCACATCTGCCTGCAAAACACTTGGTGAGCATTGTGAACGATCATCAGTAAGCGAGGCTGACCTCGGTCAATTTGACCCAAGCATATCCGACAAGTCAGAAAAGTACAGGCTTAATATAGAAAGCCCTGACAAATAACACACCCATACCCCCCGCACAAATATGGACACACACCCACGTAACATCTGCTGCAAGACGCTGAACACACTCAGCTGACAGAGAGGTATGAGAGTATCTAGAGGGCTACATTTCTTCTTAAATTTATCCTCTACCACCTAATTGTGCAAAGTTTGACAGGGTCCACGTATACTTCAGACTCTAAGACTGCAGTCTTGCACAATGGTAGGGTTAGCTGCACTATAGCTCAACTTAACATCGATCAGCTCTAGATGTATCCTTGTTATTTATTCCAGCAATCCTCTGGACTTCTTCCCATACTCACTCTAAGACAGCACGCATGGTTCCTCTGACAGCAAAGTGAGATAAATCATCTGTCATTCTGAGAGAGAACAGTTAATCTAAACACGTGGTCATTAATGTCATCTAAAAGTTGGCTTATGATCTACGGCGAGTTTGCACTCTGGTCGGCTGCGTCAGTCATTTAGAGGCCGACCGAAGAGGAGAGTTTCTCCGAAGAGTTTTTTTGCGGCTCTAGTGGCTCGCATTTTCGCGACAGTAGGCTGACAGGAAGGGGGGAAGGAGAGGGGGGAAGACATGCGGCAAAGGTCGCCTGGACCAGGAGTCGAACCCGCGACGTCCACGTCGAGGACTAAGGCCTCCAAACGTGGGGCGTGCTAAACCCCTGCGCCACCACAGCACGCCCCGAAGAGGAGAGTTTCTAACTGAGAAGTGTGGGGAAAGTTTAAAATCCATTGATGGAGAAAATCCTGTAGAAGGAAGCACCTTTTCTCCTTTGGAAATCAAAGCATTTCTGTTGTATTTATTGCTGATAAGTTATTTTGCAGTGCTATTTATTTATTTATTTATTTTTTCCCCCACCAGGGGGCTTTTTGCGGGCTCTAGTGTCCCTTATTTTGATAGTAGGCCGACAGGAAGGGGGTAAGGAGAGGGGGGAAGACATGCGGTAAATGTCGACATGTCCGGGAGTCGAACCCGCGACGGCCGCGTCGAGGACTCAAGGCCTCCAAATGTGGGTCGCGCTATCCCCTACGCCACCACGACACGCCCACAGTGCTAGTTTTTTTACCGTATGTCGCACTTTGCAGCTGTCATCTGATGAGAGCACCTTTTTTACATGCTTGCCGTGTTCAAAACATGACTTCTTGCGACTTTCTTTTAACAGTTTTTATTTTTAGCACTCTTCCACAAAGGATGGATTTATGTGTGCTGCACAGATTCTTCCACCTGAACTGTGGAAGATGTAAAAATTTCCAAGCCAACTATTGCCTGTATACTTCTAATTTGCTGGAGGCATAGTTTCTTTAAGCCTCCTAAAACCTTATTACAGATCTCGTAATGGCAAAATTTTTTTGAGTATTTAGGATTTCCCATTTATTTAAGCCCTAAATTGTAGCTTACAAGGATTTTCCATCCTTAGCTTTGATCTCATGTTTCAGTACTTGGCTCCTATGCACTGACATCTGTCATTTAGTTGTTGCATGTGTTTCATAGATGTATATGAAGTCTTTTCATAATCTGTTTATGAGTTAAAGGGATTTATCTTTTTCTCAAATCATGAGTTACCTGTTGTGTTTGCAGGTGTTTGCAAGCTTAAAGACAGCTACAATGTTTGTTGCTTTTGTCCTGCAATTGGAAAGAGGATCAGAGTCCTGAATCACCGTCAAATCCACTTTAGGTTGTGCATCCCCATCAAATCCGAACTATATTGTGATATTAGTTGCACATCACATTGCCCAGGCCTAAATCCTCTTTACATAAACAGATTGCAGATGTCTTTGTGGGGTTTTTCCCCCCCACATTGGAAGTGGTCGTCTAACTTTCTGCGCACATCAGAATCCAAAGTTCTTTTGCTTGAGCAGCTTATAAAAGTCTCAATAACTCCATAAATTCACCCTCTACTCACGTCACTAACGGATATCTTGAATTTTAAAGTGAAGATGGAAAACTGAGCCAACTGGGACAGGGTTGAAATGGAATATGCCATTCATGGAAGAACTGAAATGAGCAAGTTGCTGGTTAGCTAAAACGTTCAAGACTGATGGATTTGATGAGTAAAAAAGTATGCTCTTCGATATAGGTTCTCAACTAATCTTTTACGTGATCACATGATCAAACTGTTTACCTGGGGTCTTAAAATGTCCCTCCCAGCATTATCTTCCACACCTCAAAAAATCATGTTGAGAATACGACGAGGTAACGGTAAGGACACATTCCACACTAACCACGGTTTGTTTCCAGTTAAAATGAATCGGAACAAAACATGTGGATATTTGGTTGAAAATTAGGTCAAGAGTTGTCCTTTTGGCTGGTAGTGTCAAGTGACTCAGACAACCATTGTAGATTTTTTTTTCTCAATTATGAGTAAAATCTGTTATTTTTTAGGTTCTCTCATTTCCCAGCAGGATATTAAAGGTTCAATCATTAAACACCTTGAAAACCTTTGAAAACGGACTTTAATCAGAGACATGTTGTTTCTCCTGAAAATTGGTTTCATCTTGGTTATTTAACATTTAGGAGACAATCAGCAGGAGGTTAAGCAGCAGTTGTGTAACTGTCTAACAGTGACTTTTAAGTTTTTCAAGATGTTTAAGCAGCATTTTCTATTAAATACATTTTCTCTTTCACTAAATAGCAGCTGAGGTTGTAGTTCATCCTCAGAAATTAGTGCTTCTGTCAATCAAATCTGGCAAAAATGTGGAAAGGAAAGTATATTTAAAACCACAGGAAAGAAGGATTAACAAATTAACGACAAGAGGTGTGTGTGCGTGTTTCTGCTGTGCGGGCAATAGCTGTAAGCTCGGCACCCTCCTGGCGTCTGGCCCACCATAGTCAGAGTAAAGCTGTTTTGGTTCTGTCTCTTGTAATTACAGTGATCCCCAACCCCCTCCAGTTCTCTTTCTTCAAAAGCAAACTGTAAAGTGATAATAGACACCACTGGATTGTGTCAGACTCGGGGGAAAGAAATCAGAAGCTAATCTAATAACAGGCCTGATTCGTGTATGTGGCTCTAAGGCTTCTAGACGGCTGGTTGGTGAGTGTTTGCCTTCTGTGGACGCTCAACAACACAGCCTCAACATGCTGTTGAGGCTGTGTTGTTTTTCCTATGCAAGTTTATTTTTCTGGAATTGCTCAACATTTCCTCGCCATACATTTTGCACAGTGCAGCACACTTCTGTGCTAATGCTTTTAGCCAAGAACTCCTGCTTCTTCTGAAGTGGCTGTTTTTGCAAGCCACAGCTGATTCACTTTGCAGACCACTCTAATGAAAAAGAACAGCTCCGTTTCCAGATACGTCTCGACATGGAGTTCTGGACGGGTGCTATGTTGCTCCAATAGGGATTGTTATCTGTTTAAAAAGTTACGACTCGCATTGAATGATTGATTTTCGCTTTAAACCTCATGGCTCACTTAATTTAGTTGTTTCTCCCACTTCTTAACACTTTAACAGACTAATTTTACTGAAAACTGTTGCGGTAAATATGCAACCATTGAAAGGATTATCCAGCCTCTGTTCTGACTCCACAAATGGACAGTCGGTGATAATTTGCTTTGCAGCAGTAACTTTTTTGCGTTAACTCTGTAGTTGCTTGGTTTGTTTTTATTGTCCAATGTTCTGGCGTGGTGATAAAGCCGGGCTTGTCACACAGAGTGAATTTAAAAAATTTGAAGATTGCGATGAGAGAACTTTTGGGCAAATACTCGATCGTTACCCTTTTGCTTGTGCCGTGAGAGCGCATAATTATTTTGTTCTTTTGTATATCCTTATTTGGTTTTCCTTAGTACTCCATCATCAAATCTTCCGAAATTCCAACGGTGTCAAACATTTTCTGAGCTACAAGTATCTCTCCAAATAGCATAATTCACTCCGTGTGTCATCGGAAATATGCTGCCCCAGTTTAATCGCAACCAGATATGCGATCTTAGCTTGTTTTTTTTAAGTATCGCATCATGACCTCTGCTCTGTTTTGTCTTGCAGAGACTGGCTGCTGGAGTTAACCAGTTTGCCTACACCTGCATACAGGACCATCCCATTTGGACCAACCAGCAGTTCTGGGAAGCCACTTTCTACAGTGAAGTTCAGAGTCAGATCCGGGCCCTGTACCTGAACACCCCAGTAGAACTGAGAGCCATCACCGCCACCCCGAAGGTAAGGAAAAAAAATGTCTGAGCTGTGCTTTTTAAGTCTTTTCTCAATGAAGATGAATTGATTGATCCACAGTGAATTATAGCTGAAGGAAAAAACTTTATTTAACAAACTTTGCGTGATTGGAGCAAGGAGTGAAGCTTTATCTATTACTCTTGGCTCTGCAGGATGCGGACCCCCAGTCTGCTGCAGGTAGTGGTGATGAGCAGACAGTCATGGACCTGGCGGCGCAGCAGCTGCGTCTGTGGCCCAGTCTCAGCAAGGACAAGCAACAGGAGCTGGTGAAGAATGAGGAAAACACCGTGTTCAGCCAGGCCATCCACTATGCCAACCTTATGGTTTACCTGCTGGTTCCTCTGGACACCAGCAAGAACAAACTCCTCCGTAATACACCCGTCACTGACTGGGAGAGTGGCAGCAACAGCATTGTGACAAACAGGTCAGGATTTCCTTCTCTGGACCAAGATGATGATTTGATTTCTTCCTGTTTATTTTACACTTACGTGAAGATCTTTGGTAACACTTTATTTGAAGAGGTGTGCATTAGACTGACATAATACGACTGTCATAAACATGACATGACACGTCATGAACATGAATGACTCTTCATAAAGGTTTACGACTATTGTCATGAAGTGTCATTCGGCAAATAATGACACTTTTAATGCAAAGGTGCACTAAAAGTTGCATTAAAAGTTCATTACAAGCGTCAGCTTTTCATTATTGAGTAAATAGTGAAACCTTTAATGCAAAATTCCATTAAAACTTGCATAAAAAGTCAATTAAAAATGTCAACTTTCATTTTCCTACCAGAAAAATCCTGAAGGAGAACTGATGATTTACAGTGACTTTAAGCTTAAGTGTACTTGGGTGATACAGCAGGAAATGATTTAAACCCCACCAGCACGTCCACATCTGAATGGCTGAAAAACAAATAGATTAATGTAATTAATTACATTTGTAGGAGGTCTAGTCAAGTTCTGGACATAAATCTGATTGAGCCAAGAGCTGTGGCATGACCTTAAGCAGACCCTTCATGCTGTAATGTGCAATCTCAAGGCATTAAAACAAATCAGGGAAGTAGAGTTGGTCAAAATTCTTCTAAAGTGAATTAAAGATTTGATCATAGTACAAATGCTTGAGAGCAGTCGAAATTAGTTTTTACTCCTATTGTTATTAGGGGACTTTTATTTTGTTCTATGAAATCATCATTTAAAAACCGAATTTGGATCTTTAAAGAGACAAAAACTATTTTGAGGCACAGCTGCTAAGCAGTTTCATAACATTTTTCCTTGACAAAACAACAAAGTCAGAGCTTGATTTAAGCTTGCTCAGAAGATGTAAGGTAGAACAATCAGCTTCTGCTGGAGGAAACCTCAAGTTATGTTTTCAGGATCTGGGAGGATGTGAGTTTCTATTAAACAAGGTGATGATAAGTCTGTGGGTGGATGTGGCATAACTCACAGTCTACATGATACCTTCTTTTCAGGCCAGACAGGCCGCTGTACTTCGTTTGTTTCCAACTTCAATCTGTCATTTGGGCTTATGCTTCTCCGGCATAAAACAGAACATGGCTTGTTTTCATTCACCTTCAGACTTCCCTGAAAGGACCACACTAAATTAGATTTTTTTCCCTCTGCTTTGCTGTAACTGTGGAGGGAGTTAGACAGGGAAAATCGCCCCATGGGTGTTTATCAAAAGTGGAAAGAAGTATGAATTCCACAATTGTTTCCAATGATCCGATATTACGTTTTGTTATGGTTTATGCAGAATTTAGTTTGAATTTCAACAAAATAAAATAATGTTGGTATGTTATCCAGTTTTATTTATTTCTGGAAGTTACAGAAATGTTTCAGCCAAAGATTTATTTATGTGTAAAATATTTGAAGTGTTTTGTCTTACATTTTCATCCCAGACTTGTTTGTTTCTCTCAGGGAACATTTCGATTTCATCAGGCTGTATTTGTCCCAGGGAGAGCGTTGCATCACTTTCTCATGTGAAACAATCTCCAGTTTTGAGCGATAAATCCACCCATCAACACTTTGCTTTGCTGAAAATCACCCGGCCATTCACTGCTCTTTATCAGGGCGCGTGTTTAAATGTGCAATCTGTCAGCATGCAGCCCCGTCTTTTGGAAGCGGCCCTGTGACCTTTTCTTAATCTCACTGCGTCATCATTTATATTTGCAGCATCGCTGGCAGCATGGCCGAGAGCTTCGACACAGAGAGCGGGTTCGAGGACTCAGAGAACAGTGACACGGCAAACTCCGTGGTCAGGTTTGTTGCCCGCTTCATCGACAAGGTGTGCACAGAGAGCGGCGTCACCCAGGAGCACATCAAGAGCCTGCACTGCATGATCCCAGGTGCAGCATTCACACTCCATCACAGCCCAGACTCCCTTCGCTTCGTACCTCCAGGATGCATGTGTTATGATTTGATGCCAGCACCTACAGAAATGTATAAGCTCATTAACCCCTGATATGTCAGACAGACTCAGAAAGTGGATACATGCAGACGTGTGCACTTGTAGTGTGTGTTCTCGGTAACCGATCCCCGTGTCTGACCCACAGGAATCGTAGCGATGCAGATGGAGGCTTTAGAGGCGGTTCATAGGGAAAGCAGGAGGTTGCCCCCTATTCAGAAGGTGAGTGTGTTCCTCTCCACTGAGCTGTGTGAAAGCTTATATCTGCACAGGGCTTTGTACAATTAAAGCTTTGACTCTACTGAGAATAATGTTAAGCTAAAGAGGATCATAAAACAAATTCAATTTTGATGTTCTCTCCTTATACTGGAAAATATGATTTAGCCATGCTGCAGAACAATGGGTCAGCTGCTCCCAGGTTTATTCTTAAAAACCTAATCATCTCCTGCAGTCAGAAAAATGTACAAAGTCTGTCTCTATGCTTTTCTTTATGGGAAAACGAGGAATAAGTATTTGTGATAATTGCTAAATATTAACAAATAATATTTAGCAATTAATAGTAATAATTTAATATTAATAAGTTAATATTAATAAATTAATTATGAACACGTATTAGTCATAAGTGTTCATAATTGAACCCTTTGATTCTGTTTAAATTCAATTCACGTCTTGCAATTTGGAAATAAAAGTCACTTCCTCCCAGTGTAACGTAATTTACAGGCTATTGAGCACAGCTGAATATAAGCCACACCCACTAACTTTGGCAAGAAAACAATTTGTGAATATGAGATATTTTCACTGAAAGGTTTTTTGTTTTTTTTTTTACTTTTTGTATGCAGTATGTGCCTGTAACATGGCTACTTAATAAAAGTACATCAGCCTACCAGGAAAAGTTATTGATTGCTTTCTTTGTCTTCCTCCTGCCATTAAAACCACTAAAGTTGTCTTCTTCATTGTCATATTGAGCAGCCTGACTCACACTTCCCAGTCACTTCTGTTACTCTTCAACTCATGCTGTCCATGCTGCAGTCCAGACTTTCAAAACTCGTTGGTAAAAAGTCGTATATTAGCCACACTGCAGTGTTCTAAGCTTGTGATTAAAGTAGAGGCTTAAAATTTGGAAATCACAATATTCTCTTCATTCAGAGAGAAATGGAAAAGGAACTGAGCTAGAATCTGCCTTACATTGCTGTCTCTTTCTCACTCACTATAAATCATTTAAAACTACAGTAGAAAACCTTGCATGGCATTAAACTATTAATGTGAAGGCTGCAGAGTCCTCAGAACTAGTCATGCAGCCAGTCTGTTGCAATAAAGCTCCACAACATATGTAGAAGCAGTTTAAATGAGATTGCTGTCCAACTAAACCTAGCATAGATGCTTTAATGGGCTTATTAAATCAACATTAAGCCAAAAAAAAAAAAAAAAAAGTTGCACAATATAACCTTGTTCAACATATTTGTATCATCTGGATCTCATGTGGGTACTTTGCAGCATAGTTAACTCTATAATACTATAACTGAAAGGTGACCAAGTCATGATGTCACACCACCATGCCTGACAAGGGCTTAGGCCTGTTAGGGGTTTGTCCTTATGTGTTTAGTTTAATTTTAACCAGACGCTGTATTAGAACCCCAAAGGTTTCTTACTCGTCTTGGATTTTTAAGTGGATGTTATTCTCCAGACAAGGCCATGTCATTTTAAATGTTACCAGACATATGAGCAACAGCAGTGATCTGAATTTACATTGTTATCTTTAGAAAGGACTTTTTACTCGCGTCACGACTCTTGGTGCGTTTTGTGCCTCCTCTAAATTTAGCCTGGTTTGCAGAACGCCAGTTACATCCAGTTTTTTTTCCAGGCAACAGCGCACTTTATGTTTTGACTTGTGGACCCAGCTGTGCCATATGTCTGCCAGTTCTCTACAAATCATACAATTACACACAAACAAACGTCATGCTATTACTGTCTTGGGAGCAGCTTGGAAACCAACATGCACGTTCTGCCTGCTGCTCACGTGTTAATGTGAACTTCCACTCTTAAGAATATGCCAGAATCTGCTAGAAAGCATGCCACAACAACTTCAAGAGTCTTGATTTGCCTGGACGGTAGATGTCATAATACTTAGAAGCTGTAATGGATCGTTTAGCTTGCAGGAGTAATGAGGTGCACGGGGACTCTACTTCTCTGTCCCACTTTTCGTTCAAGGGCAGATTCAAGAGGCTATAATTATCTCCAGGCCAGACCTCAATTCCCTTAGGTCGACTGTGGCCTCAACAGGAAACCCTCTGATTGAGCTGATGACCCTTTTCTTTCAGATTTTGAACTGTGGAACAATTGAATGTTTCTGTGGCGGCTCTGCAAGTCAGAAGGAGGTGAAACGGCGAAGGTGCAGACATGCAATTGAAAAAATTGACCACTGGTCTTGGTTAATAATTAGTCCTATGAACAAACCACTAAAGTGCACTGCTGTAGGCCACAATGGATCAAAAAGTGTTCAAATTTTTTTTTATTTTACACTTAAGTGTTTCACCTCACCAAATTAAACTATCTCGAAAGTTATGAACGCTATCTACATCTATCAGTGTGGAAAGCCTTACAGAGTCCTTTCTGTGACTCTGGGCCTAGAATACAGTTATCCACAAATAGAAAAAACATGAAAGAATGGTGACTCTTTTATTTATTAATATCCTGTGAGCAAGGTCATAAAGCAACGTAAAACAACATCTATAGCACTGCAGGCCTCACTAACTTCACCTTTGGTCAACATGTATTGCTCAAGGATGAGAGAGGAACTGATCTAAAATGGCATCTATGGAAAGAGCTTCAAGGCCAAAACCACTTCTGAGCACGAACATCCCACATGTGCAACCTTCTACTGTTACCACGTAGAAACGATTCGGCAAAGCAGAGCGGGTACAGACTTGATCAAAAAGTCTAAGTCAGCGACAACCAGGTATTAGGTATAAGGCGTGTTCATTTTGTCTTTTTTGTTTGACCAATTTGGTTTGGATAGCCTTTGTTTCCTCTAATTAATGTAATCACCATTTGGAAACATATTTTTTTATTTCATCATATTGTTTTAATTTGATTTTTTTTTAAAAATAGGTTTAATCTGAAACCTTAGTAAGAAAAAAGTAAAGGCACCGTATTTTTTTGCTGCATGTGCCATAAAGTTTTTTCCAGGCTATATAAACATGAAGTGCTATTAAATGTTTCTTGGAATCAGGGCACACCTTTTCTTTCCTTTTGACTGAATAGGCCAGTGGATGCATGATTGATGATTGTTCCATGTGAAAAGTATTTTAACAAGCATTCATATAGTTACCGACCAAGCTACTTGGACATGATCGCTAATACAGTCACATCATACACTGAATTTCAAGGGTTTCTAATTATTTCCATTTTTATTTTTCACAATTTAAAACTGAATAAACAAAAATGAAAGTGCACTTTGTCATGCATGTCAGTTCCATTTAAATGTAAATCTCTAAATATAATTATTGCTAAATATTTTTTGCATGTGCAAAATACCTTATCACTTGTCCAGTTGTCAAAAACATAATGTGAAAATCAATAGTTCAGTGAACAAGACAAACAACTGTTTTTCCTCAATAAGGCACAACTGAGTGAGTTGAAAAGATTGAAAAGGGAAATTATTCCCCTCATAGGGTTGCAAATTGATTGTTTTTCTTGGATGTTTGTGGATCATTTTAAAAATGCTGCATGGTGGTTTTTGCAAGTAAGGTTTCAGACCTCTCCAAAGAGGCCATATGGTGCTCTGATTAGACATTATGATGATAAATTTATTTCCTGAGTCTGATTCACTGACTCAAGTCTCACTGCTGAGCCATCCAGTTTTAGTGTTTTCTTGTCAATAAAAAAAAATAAAAACGCCTCAGCTGGAGCTCAGACGTGCCTGCAAACAGGTGCAGCGTCTGTTTTCTTTTTACATAATGTGCTGGGTTTTTATGTTTCTTCCATCAGCCGAAGATTCTTCGTCCAGCTCTGCTTCCTGGAGAGGAGGTGGTGTCAGAAGGGCTGCGGGTGCTGCTGGACCCTGATGGCAGGGAAGAGGCCACCGGGGGCCTCCTCGGGGGCCCTCACATCCTGCCAGCAGAGGGGGCTCTCTTTCTTACCACATACCGCATCATCTTCAAAGGCATTCCTCATGATCCATTAGGTATGCACCGAATTACAGCAGTACTGATGTCACAATCGTTGAAATAGTATAATTTACATAATACCATTGCAGATAGTCAAAGAATATCCAGTGCCACGTGGGGATTTTCTTAATGCTATGAATGACTTAAAAATTCTGTTTTTTTCTTCCTGATCTTTGTGTGTTTGTGCAGTGGGGGAGCAGGCGGTCATCAGGGCGTTCCCTGTGTCCACGCTGACCAAAGAGAAGAAGATCAGCATTCAAAACCAGCTGCAGCAGAACATACAGGAAGGTCTGCAGCTCCGCTCAGCGTCGTTTCAGGTAAACACTCAAGCATGCTTGCCAGGTGATTCCTAGTTTTGCTAGTTGTTAAACTGTTGGTGTGTAGAGCTCACCAAGATGCTGCTCAGAGCTAAATTATCAGCAGGAATCGTAATTTAGTGGCCTAACCTAACATTGCAAAAAATAGAATAGTATTCAGTGTTGCACAGATCATTTCTGTCAGCTCTCAAAGGGTTGGCATTATGCAAACATTAAGTACTTCATAGAGCTAGCACCACCCTTACAGGTACCCCTGCTAAGGATGCTTACTTTAAGATAAATTCATATTATGTTGCAAGTTAATTTCTTCAGTGGGAACAAAATCCAAACAAAACAGTTTTAACAAATCACAGGTGCCACAATTATTGAGAGGCCTGCTGCTACTTACTATTGCCAGCAGGATAGTTCATACTGTTCATTCCTCTATGCCTTTTTGGCTTCTTGCTTGCTTTTGTGGCCTTGAAATGCCACTCTTTTCTCCTTTACAGTTTTTCTCATCGTCAATGACTTCTAGATAAATTACTTCCCTCTGCAGCCTTGTCTATTACTGGCCCAGTTTTAAACTGTTTAATCATTGCTCTGACTGTAGATACTTCCAAGTTTTGGCAAGTAGCAGTCATACTTGGAGCCTGAACTTTTAATGCATTGATTTAAATTAATTACATTGATTTTAATACAATTATTTGCTGTTTTTATATACAAAGGTTCCATTTGGAACCTATGTGCGTATTTCTGGTACATCTGTATGTCTGAGACACAAGCGACATCTGCAAATAACAACAAACGGCAAAACCTTTTTTGTTTGCCCACTGGAAGTTAATTTTTGTTTCAAAAAGGAGACAGAAGGAGTTAGCCCATCACCCAAACTATTAAAGCTTAACATTTATTCAATAATTTAGCAGCAGAAATGGTTTTTGAATTTAAAATGTTGCTTATTTTGTCGATGTATAGTTTTGGTTAAAATGTGATTAATTGTGGTTAATTAAAGCCATGCAATTAACTTGATTAGAAATTTTAATCGAGCCCCACCACTAATCATATTGTATCAAATTCCAGATATCCATCTACACTGTAGCAATTTACAGGCTTAATTGAATGGCATAGTCTCTTTGTCTTTCCCATTTTGAAGAGTGATTAAAATAAAAATAAAAATCACTTTATTTAATTACAGATTATTGTGGTGCCACTTTGTTTCTGTAAATTGAGTTCTCTTCCAGATTAGGTAATTGAAGTTGAGTTGTTAGAAAATTGTCTGCATGAGACTACACTGCTGAATAAAGATTTCATTTTAAGTCCTTTAACTCTCCTTTGCTAGCTAATTATTGTGGCTGTATATATTTGTGCAATTCATAAAAGCTTCAAAGAAGCGGTGTACTCTCATAGTTTGGAGATTAAATAAATACATTTGTAGGAATCCAATAAAAAAGATTGTATATCTTTTCAGAAACCACTTCTTAACATCACCTTGAGACAAAGTCTTAAATCCAGAAGTGACTGAGCTATTTGGATTGAATTCCTCCCAACTCTGTAACAGCCAGTGTGACTCAGGGAGTACAAATTGCGATTTTATGGTTGTTTGACTGCCAGTATATGTGTTGGAAGTCCACCAATATGGACGGTCCTTCACCCTGCGATCATCTGCAGTGCTGGGTTACTCCATCCTACGAAATAACAGGCCCCAACTGTGTCATGCTCTTTGGCGCTAACCTTCGATCCTCCTCCATGCTGTGGCCAAACTGGTATCAGTCATGTTATGGCTGCCGGAGTCATTTGACCTTAACCCTGTTAAGCTTGGTAGGAGTTTCTGGAAACGGCTGGAGCGATGTATTCATCTTATGTAAACCTTTTCTAGGAATGTGTGGTGAAATCACAGCCTAGCCTGTTTGATTCTTGATAAGACCCACTTTTTTAAGCATCATATTATTTTCCATTGTTTCACTTAAATCTAATGTTTTTTATATCCCCTGATAGCAACGTCTGTCAACAAAAAAGGAACCTGAAATTTATGGGTGTGTTCATACTTTTGGAAGGAGTTCCACTGAGTGTGAAATATCTTTTAAAAATCCCTGTGGTCTCGATGTTACAAGCTTCTCAGAAACAAGTACAAAAGCTGTTTATGTGAAGCATGTTTTTGTCCTCTTTACTTGCTCTCCTGTAAAACTGTTTTATGGTTCATTCCTGTCGTCTTACAGATCAAACTAAGCCCAGTTGTTCTGCCTGTGCACGATGTTGTTTCTGTACTGGCTGTGCATGCGCTGTTGAACCCACACACAGGCTCATAGCGAGAACTTTACATGCTGTGTCTTCTAGAATAAATTTTATATTAGTGTCTGGTATTTTGTTTAAAAAATGTGGCTTTTTAAGTGATTGTATGTGTTTTTCTGTTTCAGTTAATAAAAGTAGCTTTTGATGAGGAGGTTAGCTCAGAGGTGGTGGAGATCTTCAGGAAGCACCTGCAGAGAATCCGCTACCCACAGTCCATCTTCAGCTCATTTGCGTTTGCAGCAGGACAAACAGCTCCTCAGCTGATCCTTCCTAAACCAAAAGAGAAAAACACTGGCTTCAGGTTTGCAACCTCAGGGCAGAAATGCCATGTTTTAAAACAATAATGTGTAATGAAATAAAGCCTTAGATAGAAGCTCTGCTTTGTTCTCATCACAGAACACTGTCGAAAACCATTGTCAAAGGTGCCAAGAGGGCAGGAAAAATCACCATGGGCCGAGGTAGTCAGAGCTCGCTGAAGAAGGCCGACAGAGGCAACCGGATGACCTGGCAAGAAGATGATGACATTTCAAGTGAGAAAATAGATGTTTTTAAATATTGAATTCACTGTGAAGAAAAAAGAAATAGACCAGGATAAAGTTTTCTTTATGTAATTCTGTGTTTTTGTGTCGGATTTAGTATCCGATGATGGTGAACCACCACCCAGCAGCACTTTGAGAGCGTCCGAGAGATCCACCATGGAGCAGCTGGTGGAGCAGTCCTGTTTCCGGGACTATCAGCGTCTCGGTCTAGGCACCATCACGGTCAGCTCTTCTCGCTCCAAATCAGGCGACCAGTTCAGGATCACAGCCGTAAACAGACTCTACTCCCTCTGCCACAGGTATGGCTGCCCTCTGATCACCTGAGTTTCTTTAACTTTGTTTTCCCCAATGAATCACACCACAACTCTGCTTTTCCCACACTCTCTTCAGCTACCCAGGGCTACTGGTTGTACCTCAGGCCGTGCAAGACAGCAGTTTACACAAAGTAGCACGATGTTACAGGCATAACCGTCTGCCTGTTGTGTGCTGGAAACATCCACGGACCAAAGCTGTGCTTATGCGCTCAGGAGGCTTCCATGGAAAGAGTGTGGTGGGGCTGTTCAAGTCACAGAATACATCCTCAGCATGTGGGTTTGCATTCTAAGAGGCACTGAAAATTCTAGAAACTTGAGCTTTTTGGTAATAAATCTGCTAGATTGCTACTTTGGATTACAACTTGCAAAAATTATGGCAAAAACATTACCATGGTTGGAAAAGAAAACACAAGTTTTATGATTAAAGTGGTTGTCTTTTCTGTTTCCATCTTCAGCACCAGCCTCCTCGTCAGATTCATCTAGTAGTCTTGAACAGGAGAAGTACCTTCAAGCCATCCTTGACTCCATCCCAACCATCTTCAAAATTAATGGCACCAATACCCTGTCCAATCGCTCCCTTATCGGCCTTTCACCAGGTAAAATAGTATTTGTACCACTGGTTTGTTAAACTATTCATAGCAAAGCCCATTTGCTATGAATGTCAGGTTTGTCAGGTTGTTGTTTTCTCCCTTGGTATCAAAAAAGAGAAAACAAAATATATTACTATCCACTCAAAATTCATGATCAGATTTAAAAATGTGACACGTTTTTGATCATCAGGTAAAGCTTTATTCAGGAAAATTCTTTCTTACCAACTTCAACCTCAAAATCCATTCTGGCTGCCCTGCATATAAATGTTGGTTATTGCTGCTGTAAATAAGTGTTGTTTGGACTTTCTACCATTATTATGTCAGACCTTTCCACATAATGTTATACCAATTTCTTCACTGAACATGTGGCTGTAATGTTTGAAAGCACAAAATGCTGAGAAATGCATTGCTAGCAGCTTGTACCGCTAACAATAGGCTGGACACTGAGAATATCAATTAGCAAATTCCTCTAGTTTTTGAACCTCGATCTAGAGGCTTGGTTTTGTTTGCTTGATGTCATTCCCAGGTCCAAGGTCTGACTTGTATAGCACGAATATTCACCAGGAGCTATTTCCAGTTCTCTGTGGTATTTTTCAGTTTATAGAGAAAGTTCTTAAAATTTGCTCTTCTGAATTTTTCTTTTGAAAAGTTTCTGAGAAAGAAACAATAAATGTATTTGAAAAATTCCTCAGTTTGCTTAGACACTGTACATGACATTCAAAGTATCTTTAGTTTCTAATAATTGTTATAAATGTTTCACCATGTATCACTACAAGCTATATAAGTACCACCAGTGATAGTTACAGTACAGTGTGAAAAACATTTATTTAGACTATATATGTTTACGTTTTTATCCTGTAATTATTGTCTAATTCTTCACATGCAAACTTAAACAAAATTAGACCGTATGCTGATGATAATCAGATGTCTTTGTGCCTTGCTATATATAACATTATCTGCTTTTAATGACAAACTGCAGACAATGTTTGGCCTCTGTTTATCTTGTAGATCTACTGTAGTGTAAAAAAATCTAATTTGTTTGCATGTTGACGAACTGCTGCAGTCTGATGTTATTATGGTTTTCCAGCTAGAGCAGTAAAGATGGATTTTCGTATAGAGCAGTATATGAAAATACTGTTGGCCTGCTTTGCACAGCAGCTGAAAACCAGAGCATGAAAATGGCAGAAGGCCAATAATGTTATCAGTTAACAGTAATGGCTCCTAGTCAAAGCGGGGGGCATGAGAAAGGGCTGCTTAAAGCAAACAGAACAAAAGTCTTTGTTGCCTTTGCTGCCAGTCGGACTGCTCACACACCTTAAGGTTTCCCAACTGAGACGTACTTTGACCTGAACTTGTTTCAATGTCTCTTTAGAAATTAACCCATACAAGTGAAGCTGGGACAGATTTATTAAATATAGGCTGCTCTTGGAAGTGAGTGAGGATATGAAGATTGTTGGTAAATGAAGCTGGAGTGATATCAACACACAAACCAAAATTACAATAAGATATCATCATATCACAATTTGACTTGTTAAATCACATGTTCATTCTTGGTTTGTCAGGTTCAAAAAAACTTTTACTGTTATAAAACCAAACAATATTCTGAAGATTAAGACAACTTTTAATTTTAACTGAACTAAAAATAATTTGTAAATATCAACAGGTTAAGCTGCTTTCTCTGCTGCTCATGCTCCTTGAAGCTAAACATGACCTGATTTAGCTTCAAGGAGAAGCATTAGGGCTCCCGTGGGAAAAAACTAAGCTTGTTTTCTGAAGGGACAAGAGGCCACCTAGAGTTCATTTCTTCTGATAAAAAAGAAAGTGCACAGTAGCATTTGTCGAAGTTATTTCTGTTTTGTTTTCTTTGTTCTCAGGTAATTGCTTTCTGCCTTTTTGAGTTTGGTCAGCAGTTATCTTTAATGACTTATCTTTATGTATACGTCTGTGTGTGCACGCATGAGTGTCCAGTAAAAGAGAGAAAGAAAAGGAGACTGTATTTAAGGGATTTAAAAGGAAATTGGTACAATAAAAGGTTATGTCAGAATCACCAGACTGTCTAAGGTCTTTCCTCGGTTCATTCATCTCTGACTTCTCCCAACCCCTCCTGAATCCTGCTAATCCAGACAGTTTCTGCACATTTAGCTCAAATAACTCTTGTTTTTGGATCAGAAAGGGTTTTCAGAGGGGGAAAAAACAAACAAGCAGATTTTACTGTGTTAATATAAGCTTATGTAGACATACTGTGAATGCAGTTTTCATTTAATTCTCATTCTGAAACTTTATACATGTAGCGTGCGACTTGTGTTTACATCCTGTTTGCTGCTTCATTCTTTCGCTTTCAGGCAGTGAAAGAAGAACATCGCGGTTATCAAAGATGGCACCCGTCCACTTGGAGATCCCTTTCTCAAACAACTTCACCAGAGGAGGTGCGTGTTTGACGTTGCTTTTCAAATATTCAGTGTTGTGTGTTGTTCTGCTGCCAGGTGAAACATGAAACACAAGTGTCACATCAACACTGTAGCTCTCATCTAATCCCTTGAAGTCATGATGATGAGATCCATGTAAATTCAATGGCTCCATAAATTTTAATTCTTCTTTTTTGAAAATTAAGTTTCTTTGTGTAGTGAGAAAATTCCATAAATATTTATATTTCATTGGGGTGAAAATCATAAATGGCATCTGTTTTTTCTTGTTTTTTTGTTGGTTTTTTTTGCTTGTAATTTTCCGGACTCATTAGCAATTCTGTAATGCTATCCTCCATATGAAGACTTAATGTACCGTTAAGCTGTTATGTTATTGTGACTGCTTGTGTTGGAATGTGAACTCTTAGAAAGAAACCTCAGTACAGTGTTTTTGTCTCTAAGTCAGCATATCTCACCCTTTACTCACCAATTCAGTATAAAGGTCAAAGGCAAAAATACTGTTCAGATTGACTCTGCGGATTTTGAGCTGGAAGCATGACACATCACCTCCTAAATTTTTGCACTGGTCTTATGAGTAAAGGCGAGTGTTTTACTCCCAGTTGTTTGATCAGCTGAGTTACGAAAACCACATCCAAGAAAAAACCTTGGGAAAATATTTGGCAACCTAAAGATATAAAGTTTTTCAGTTTTAAGATTGTTTTCTTTGCTTGGTTGCAAAATTAGAAGCATTTGTCATGCTATCTTTATGGAAATATCTGAAATTGTTTGCTAAACCATTTTTACTCGCGGCAGCAACTGGGAGAGGGGCGCGATGACACCCAAAAAAGTTATTAGAGTTTTCACTTGCTTAATTACATGTCTAGTTAACAGGCGCTTCCCTGTGGTCTGCACAGTGTAAGGTGTAATAATCCTAAACACTGCGGGTGCCTGAATTTATATTTGATTAGTGACTTATGATTCAGTAAAAAAAATGCCAACTTTGTTTTTTGAGTGTGGGCTGCAATTGATCTAGCTGTGCAAAAACTCAACTATTTAGACCTTTTCTTAAGAATCTTAAAACATTGTGGGTTTTTTTTTTATCTTTACATTTTATTCTAGATGTTTGTCTACACTGTATAAAAAGATACGCAGGTGTTTTTAACTTGAGATTTTCTGTGGCACCAAAACTATGACTGTAATTTTTCCATGTCAATTTGATTTTTAAAATCTGATTTTAAAGAAAGTTTAAAACATGTAATCATGCTGTCATTTATATTGGGTTAAAGTGATTTTGACCTCAAACAAAACATTTAGCTTGAATTAACATCAAAAGGTGCAAAAAAGAAGGTTGTGTCTTTTTATACAGTGTATTTAGAAGATCTTTTGTTTTGGGGGGGGCGGGGTTATACTAATATTTGTCCATCCATTCATCCTGTTCAGTTTTTTGCCAAAAGGGATTTTGGCAAACAAAATTCAATACTTCTTTTTTTACTAAAAGATGATTTAGGCGCAAAAAAAATCACGTTTGGCAAAAATTGTGGCAATATTAAGAAATGCTCTTTTTGCAGAAAGGGCTTTAATGGTGATTGGGTATGTGATTAGCTGTCTGGGACACCTGAAGTTGTGCGCTCGCCCAGGGTGCCATCATTCACTGCTCTTAGGAACCAACACATCACATCTTCTATGCACAAAATAAACCTAAATCTGGTCTTTTTTTCTTTTAGACTCCACCAATCATAACATGGAAAATTCATTCATGCATGCTGCTGTATGACAATCATTCCTCCAGTCATTAAAACAAAGTAATTTTGATTTGTTGCTATATATGGTCCAGTCTACTATTTATTTGCATGTGTGTGAGGTTGTAGGTTTGGTTGGTATGGTGACATTAATTTGCCCCATCCTCTCTCCTGTACCCAACAACCACCCAGTGCTTGAGTACAGAGACAAACTATTCGCTCACTCAAACCAAAAACCTGCCACTAAGGAAAGAATCCACAATCAAGGTATAGTGAAACTGTTGCTTCCCCTCCTGTCTAACACATCTGTAGAGCCTCAGCCTTTCTCTAATCTACACAAGCGCTCACTAACCAGGTCAAATAACATGGCTCATTCTGCTGCACAGCTCTTGCTTAGACCTTTGTGTAACATCCTCCTAATCATGGCTGACTTTGCGGCTACTCCTCTGGGAGCTGTGGTTTTTCACAAGCAATAGTGGCTGCTTTCATGTGGTCTTTTCTGTTGTTCATGTCTTGGCTCAGCATTGCTGTGGTCAGCTATGAGCCGGGTCCAAAACGACAAGGAGAGGAAGCCATTTGTCATAAAACAAGACTCAAACGTAATGAAAATCCTGCAGCTCAGAGAAGACACGTCAACTAAGCAAGAAAGGTGCAATCCAGGGAGTAAAAATCCTGCAGATATATTTGCTGTATGTCTGACACCAGTGTTTTTCTGTTTATAACTGAGTCATCTTAATCCTGTCATCAGGTCTGGCTTCAGATGTAAACAGTTAACTGATTGTAGCTATGAAAAGTTTTACAGAGAGCTTATAAAACTCAATATGTTTCAAAATAAACTTCAGCATATTTTGAAGGGATTTTAGTTTAAATGATTAAAAGCTCCTATAAAACTTGTCTTCTTTAAAGCATTTGGAAAAATGAATGAAATTCAAAAGGACTGAAAGTAATTTTTGTGGAAAAAAAAAATCACTTCTCTCAATGGTGATTTACGATGTTTGGACGTTATGGCATGCTGGCTATCATAGAAATTGGTTCGTATTCTTGTTGACTCACTAAGAATTCCAGCAACTTCTGCTTCTAATATCTCAGATCCACACAGGCAACTGCTTTGCTGGCAGACACAGAACATTAAGGTGTTTATATAATCCAAATTGAACGGTTGTGCATGTGAATGCAGTCTGCATGTCGTACGTTATTCATTATTCAGTCGTAGTGTATTTGACAGCATGTGTACTTTAGTGTCATTCAGACAAGCCGGCTCCTGCATGTGTGCGAATGTATGTGACTTATTAATTTTATATTTTTTTTTCCAGGCATGTGGGCCAGTCTGCGTTCAAGCAGCAGACTCTCTCAGCATCCGTCACATGGCGACGTGGGCGCCAGACTGGCAGGGAAGGATCTGGCGCCCCCTGCAGGAAGCAGCAGTCTCCAGGCTCAACTACGAAAACATCGAGCCGCCTTTTACATCTTTGGAGAAAAGTCACATCTCAGGGTGAGAAAGAGAAAACCAGAAGCTTCGATAAGTTTTATTTTTCACAAATATTTGTAGCTCATTCATACTGTTTTGACCTAAAATCTACTTTTATATGAACCGTGAACACAGGCTCAAATATTTCTTTTATTTGTTTAGGTTGTGGTGGTCACATTGTTGTCGTGATCTATAGGAATCACATTTCTTCCCTGCGATTTGAGACGTACGTTTCTGTTAATGTTTGCCTGAAAGCTATGGCAGAGTGTTAAGTAGCCCAGCATGCAGAACATTTAAAGATGATCTATTGTGCTTCCTTAAACAGTTAGTATAGGTCTATCGGCTATACAAAACATGTTCATTATATTTTTTTGTACAAAATCATTTTTAGATAGTGAAAGTTTAGTCTGCTGAGTTCTGCCTATTTTTAACTTTCAAAACAGGCTGTTTTAGGACCTCTTGTCACTTTAAACCAAATAAGCTGTTGCTGGCCACACCCCAAAACTCAACGTTTACACTCGCAAGTGAAAATGGCTGCAAACACATGTGCAATTCTACAACCATACATCTTTGAAAAGCAGAAGTGGAACCTCCAGCACCACCAACAAGAATGCATCAAGTGGTTTCTGGATAGTAAGTCAACAACCAAACACTTCTCTTTTCCTGCAGCCATTGTACAGCGCATACAGTGGTAAAACCAGCTGGCCAAACATGCTGGAGCGCAGCTTTGGTTGCCAGGCAACGGGCTGGGCTTGACTAGGGTTGCTAAGTAACGGTGCAGTGCCGGTCAATTGTGACTTAATAATTGGGAGGTCTTTTTTCTAACCGTTGTTTTTAGAAGCAGTTCAAAGTATAAAAAAGTGCAAAATGTGAATTTTGCATAGTAGGTCTGCTTTAACATAATGTTCACCTACCAGAGTTTATAGTTATGGTAAATTACACCCCTCAGCTATATAATACTGTACCAACGTTCTGGTGCTTATTAACTCAAATTATCATCAAATGGCACATTCAGATAATGAAACTAAAGTTCCTTAATACCACAATGACGAATCCATAGCATTTAAATGTATCATGTTCTTGCCTTTGATTGTGAACACAACACAGGGACTCAGACTGGACTCCTCTCTGAACTGTGAACTGGTGCCGGTGGAGTTTGCAGATGCCCGTCAGGTGAAAGCTGCATTTAAGAAGCTGCTGAGGGCCTGCGCCCCCAGCGCCCCCTTGTCCGACTCGGAAGACTCCTTCCTCAAAGCCCTGGAGGAATCTGAGTGGATGCTGCAGGTGACTAACAGCCAACACATCTACAACAGGATATTCACTTGGAGTCCGGCTGAAAGTTATGTGGGAATGAAAGGGTCATCCTGTATAGCAGATTCACATCATGGATAGATTATGTGAATAAATCCACTCTGAAGCTATTTTCCCAAAGGAAACACATTCTTAAAGAAGGGCTGAGAGCATGCTAGTTATCTGATTGCCCCCCTGCAGCCTTACACTTGGCACACAACACAATCTGTGGGAATCTAGCGGCGCTGAATAAGTCTTTTTCCCCTATACCAAACATGGCAATATGTCCATGGTGGGTAAATCTGTCTATATTTGCTCATATGCACATATGTCAATGTCTCACAGCTTCACAAGATCCTGCAGCTGGCCCTGTCTCTGGTGGAGCTTCTGGACAGCGGCTCGTCCATCCTGCTCAGCCTGGAGGACGGCTGGGACATCACCACACAAGTGAGAGAGCTGCATTAATGCCTTCCTGAGTGACACAAATAAACACATACAGATGTGAGGAAGAGAGTGAGATCAGTTGATCCACAAAGACTTTTGGCAGATCTCTGCTGATTAAGATCTCAAGTGAGACACCCAGTTTCCATGTGCTGTCTACATTACAGCGAGGATTCTTATGATTTGATTAGTGCTGCAAGTGTGTTGTGCAAAAATGTCTTTGGTTTAAATGCCTCTTTGAATCATTTCGGTTCCTGCTGATTGTTTTACGTGTGGAGAGCTTCCCGTAGATCGTTAGTTTGTTCAGCTATGCTGAGGAATCATGTCGTGTCATACTTTGTTTCTGATTAGTTTATAGAGATTGAAAGCAGAAACAAGTACCTTCACACCACACCTCATAGACAGCCATGTGTGATTCATAAATATACCGTTTCTCCTCTTCCCGCTCATCCTCTGATCGGTTGTGTCTCTGATATCCAGATATGATAATAAACTCTCAAGTATTTCAATCTTGCTTCACTGAATCAGTCGTAAATCTAATCTTGGTTTCTGGGCTCATGGTTCTGATTTTGTAGGTATGTAAACATGTCTAAGTACTGATCTGTTGTCAGTATCTTAGCATTTTTTATTTGTTTTCTGAGCTCATGTTTTCCATGGTGACCTGCGCTCTTGTAAGTCTCATGATATGTTTATGAGGCTTGTAAGGCCCCAAGCTGCTGCTCTGAGGTTCCCTCATGTGCGGCACGTGTTCGGCCCTGAGTATTTTTCTCCATGGGCCGCCGGCTCCAGCAGGCCAGGTCCAGCTCTGCCCCGGCACTAACAAATGGGATTCATATGCTTTGGCTCTCCCTGCCTCACTTCATAGACACCCAGCAGACAGGATACAGAACTGTCTTTGCTTTTTTTTTTTTTTTTTTTTTCTTACACACTGTTCATCGCACTTCTTCAGAGGCTTCATTTAGTTGCCAAAGCTCAAGGGATTTTTTTTCACCACTTAGGGCAGGGTCTTCTAGTAAATCTCACAAGGGAAAACCTAAACTTTGTTTCTTGCTCATTCGGCACGCGTCAGGGCTCATTAGCTAAGAGGACGCGGGCAGGGTAGCAGGATAACAACACAGCATGTATAGACAAGTGGTTCTTAATAGTAGTTTAGTAAAAATTGGACAAGTGTGCCTCAGTTGTTTCGATAATAAATATTGAGAAATTAGCTTTTGTTTTTTATTTTTTAAGCTGACTGTCAAGTAGGACCAGGGGTGCCCATATTTAGTCATCAAGAGCTACTTTGCTTTAAACTGCACCCCTTTTCCAACACACCTGAATCAAATGGCTGAATCCCCTCCTCAGCGTGTCATTCAGCTTTGCAGACGCCTGGTAACAAGCTATTCATTTCATTGGTGTTGGTAATGGATGCATCTAAAGATTGCATGATAGTAGCTCTTGATGACTGGACTTAGGCACCTCTGATCAAGGCTGTGTGATGGTGTTAGGTTTGCTCTGGGTGTGGCTCAGCTAGTTGATGCATCACAGATTCTGCTTGAATGTTATAAAACAGCTTTCAGTCTGTTTGATTAGTCCAGCGATGAAGGATGATTTTTGATAGTTATCAGGACTTTGCCTGTCCATGCAAATTACAAAAATGCAATAATAACCCTTGATATATTTCTGAATACCAGTGTTGCATAAAACATATATCATTTAGAGATTGTTTTTGAAACTATCTCTGGCAACAAAGAGTAAAAATTAATGTGAAAAATTCAGTTACTTCATTGCTATAATATGTTCATTGTGCATTCCCATTTAGTGCGACATCAGCGTAAAGGAATGCTCTGATTTTCTTTTTAAATGCTCTTCCAGGATCAGAAGTCGGAACTGCATATTGTATGGTGGTCAGTTCATGTTTGCATTTGCAGTTTAGGGTTTTACCAAAAATAGCTGGTAGCTAAAATATTAATGTGAAGTTCGTCCAAATTTTCTTTTTCTCATGTCTTTAGAAATTGCCTACATGCCAAAAAAAAAAAAAAAAGATTAAAATATTTCTAAGTTGTAATTTTTCTCCTTCGGCCTATTCCTTTTTTGGTAAACTGTGGGTTTATTTATTGTTCTTTTGTTGTTTTCTGTGTTTGATGTGGACAATTTACCAAAATAAAGTAATTGATTGATTGATTTTCTTTCCCACTGATAAAAAAATTTATAAATCAAACTTCTCAGCAGTGATTTAATAACATTAAACGGCTCATGTAAAACTCTGCAACCTACCCAGTCCTAAAGAACTGGCCTCTAAATTAACTGATTTTCACACGCTTGGTCCCGATGCTCATTCACTATTCAAACCGGGATAACATCAAAATCTGCCCATTCAAATCGACCCATTCAATTTTAATACAACGGCTTGATGATCCATAAAATCTGCTCAACTTCCTCATATTTACAATATTTCAACACACTTTCTTAAATATGTTGGCATAAATGGGAAAGTTAACAACTTGATCCTTGTCTTAATTCCTAGATTTCTAAAAGTTAAAAGCTCCAAATCCAACATGTTGAATGAAATACAGAAGTTGACAGCTCTAGCATAAAATTGAGCAACTTGTCTCTACTTCATTCAGCCTTCCTGTTATCTGCTTATAGTTAAACTCTCTATGCTCTCACACCCTAAATAAACCACATACATGTCCATTGTTCATTTTTATGTTATCTAGTAGAAAACAGTTTCCTTTAACTAAGTTTTTACAACTCTGCTCAGTCTGACTTCATGTTTAACTGGTAGCTTTTAAGTTTTCTTTTTTATCAGTAATGTAGTGTTGTTGTCAGCCTGACCTGGTAGCAACCAGATGCTTTCACTGATAGGAAAAAGATGAGATTTGTACATTTCCCGCTAGTCTTTCCTGACTCAGGGTTGATTTGACTTTGCATTTCTAATGAGAACCAGAAACCGTATTATGCAGGTGTGATGGTATTTACCTTGATAATTCTCGATCTGATGAATGCTCTGGTCTTTGTTATTTTTTTATCTGTTGTTTCTCTTCTCAGGTTGTTTCATTGATCCAGCTGCTGAGCGATCCCTTCTATCGAACCCTGGAAGGTTTCCAGGTGCTCCTGGAGAAAGAGTGGCTCTCCTTCGGCCACAAATTCAGCCAGCGGAGCAATCTGAGTCCCAGCAGCCAAGGCAGTGGCTTCACTCCCATCTTCCTGCAGTTCCTGGACTGCGTGCACCAGGTGAGCTTCACGCCTCTCTACAGCAGAGCCGCCAAACCTTCCAGCATCTCCTCCTCTGCTACGTGCCTCTCCTCAGCTTTCCCTCCATGGCTCTTAACTTCATTCATGACTTGCTTATGAGCTCATCAGATTCCTCAAAACTAAATAGACTGGTTAAGCATTTCAGCTGTCATTAATTAGATGTTTGTGTAGCGAGGCACCTCTCAGAGCTGGATGTGTTACAGTTTTTTGCACCTTATCGTGTGCAGAGAGGCTGCTACCCAGATGCTTCGTAACCTCGGTGATCAGAGTTGAACTGTCCGTTCTCGTGTGTTTCAGTGTTTGCTTTTTGTTTAAAGCTGCATGTGGAAGATTGCAGTTTTGGGGATTGAAGAAAGGAAGAGGGGAGAACTTGGGTGTAGTTCAGGCATTGTGGGGGTGGGTGGGAGGGAGGAGGGAGAGGTGCAGATTTAAGAATGAATCCCCCACAGCTGAGGACCAGAAAACTCTGTCCTCTCAGAAATGCAAAATTAGAAGAATGCTGTGGGGGGGGGGTTTGTGTGTGTGTCTCCTGAGGTCTCACAGACCCACTCCCATACACTTACATCAACGCATAGTTTCTGCATTTGTCTTTTGAAAGTGTAGGCTTGGCAAACAAGACGGGTTGGCGGCGTTTCTGGGATCTGGAGAGTTATAAACAGGGGAAGGGAGAAGAGATTCGGACAAGAGCTGAAAATAGAAGTGCCTCATCTCCAAAACAGCTGTTGTTTTTGCCAGCAGACCCAGGTGGCCTTAAATATTCAGCGCTCTTGTTGGCCACCTCACCCTTCTGGATGGGAACAATAGAGCCACAGTCCAGACTGTGTCTTCTGGTGGTGATATTACTGACCTCTGAGGGGACAAGAGATGATCCTTCCTGTTTCTCGTTTACGTGCTGGAGAGATGTGAAGCTGTAAACGTAAATGTGAACCACAAAGAGGCATCTCAGCTGTCCCACACATGGAGAGAGACACAAGGACTTTCCCTCCCGGCCTCTAGCTGTCTTAAACTTTTCTTCTTTTTTTTTTTTTTCTTCCAATGTCCTTGCAGATTCTGGACCAACATCCTATGGAGTTTGAGTTTAATCAGTATTATCTAAAGTTCCTGGCCTATCACCACAACTCCAACCGCTTCAAGAACTTCCTGTTGGACTCAGACTATGAGCGCTTGGAGCACGGTCAGTGTCATTAAAGTTTAAACCAGGAATATGGGAAAAGAATTTATTATACTGAACTTTGTCACCCAGAAACAATCTCAGGGTGCTGTGGTGGCACAGGAGCAAAGCACAACTCACGTATTGAGGCCTTAATCCTCGTGGCGGTGGTCGCAGGTTCGATTCCCTGCAAGACATTTGCCGCATGTCTTCCCCCTCTCTCATCACCCTGTTTCCTGTCGAACCACTTTCAAATAAAGGCCACTAGAGTCAAAAAAAACAATCAGTGAGTTGAAAGCATGAAAATAGTCTTAGACAGCATTGTGAGGCCACAGGTGTCAATGTCACTGTCACAGCTTTGCAAAAGTATTCACACCCAATTAACTTTTCCCATTTTTTTCATGTTAAACCCTGAAACTTTAATGTATTTTATTGGGGTTTTATGTGATAGATCAACACAAATCGGTACATCAATACAGAGTGGAAGGGTAGCGATACATAGTTACAGCAATCTGTTATCAGTGATAATCTTAAGAGGTATTTTATACCTCTTAAGATTAAATAAACAAGGTATCCCTTATTTGTATCAGTGAATAAACAAGGGAGGCACGGGAGAAAGGTCGGGGAGATAGTTGTGGAAAAGCTGAATTAAGTTTTAAACAATAGCACTGGTCACTGTTTTCCTTTGGAAGAATGTGGTAGGATGAGACCATGGTATATTGTTTTAGTTGACATGCGAAGTGCTAAGTGGAGCAGAAATCTAAAACAGCACATCGGCCTTAAACCAGGGGGCTGCAACATTTACAGCCTAAAGAGCCATTTCTGCTCTCAGGCCAGCCAATAAAACTTTAGCGCCACAAATGTGACAGGGCTTTTTGAAAGGACAGCTTATAAAATTGTAGATAAATATCTACTCTTGGAAATGTGTGGTCATTTTTAAAGAATCACGATTTTATTCCTATTTTTATGACTTTGAATAAAGATAAACATAAAATTTAGCAAAAAATAGAGGTTGGATCACTTTTCTGTGGGATGGAAAATGAAAAACAAAAAGCATTTCGATTCCTCATAATTTCCAACAAACAGATCTATAAACATATTACATTGTGTTGGAATGAAACACATTATTTCATTTCAACACAAGAGTAATGTATGAAACCCCATAAAATACACCGAAGTTTGAGTTTGTAATTTGAAAAAATTCAAAGTGTAGAAATATTTTGATTAATATAAAAGGTTGATTAGATACATTGAATTTCAATGCACTATCAACTTTTTATCAGTTCATTCTATGAACTTTAATAGGTTGTTTTCATGTGTTTTTGTGGCATCACTGGTGGTTCTTTTGTTTATTTACTCCCACTTCAAAGGGCATTCCCATTTCTACAAACCAGTATACTGAGATTGCTTTTCTCCAACTTTTATGGCAACCTGTTTCTTGTCTTGCGTCAGCTGAATCGATCTCCAGCAGCCACACGGGTTTGTGAATTCATCTGCTCCATCTGCTTTTGCTTTAAACAGGGTTGCTGTTTGAGGACAAAGTGGATAAACAGGGCCGTAGAGGCATCTGCGTCTGGGATTGTATCAACAGGATGCACCGGAGGAGTCCCATCTTCTTCAACTACCTGTACAGCCCCTCGGAGAGCGAAGTGAGTCTTTCTGCTTCCTGTTGCTCCTTCGCTCCAGAAACTGGTGATGGTAAAATAAATGGAAAACATTTCAGCTTTAGCAACAATCCCTGTTCCAGTTTAGTTAAATGAACCACTTGTGTCTAATTTAATGGACAGTATTAAGTTAAATCAACAAACGCTCAAATTGCAGCTATTCGAAGTGCAATTGAACAGTGAATAAAAGTCATTGCCACATTGTAAAATGCTTCGTTATTTTCCAAATTTTTTTGCACAATTCAAAACTAAACTTAGCAAAGTTTTAAAATGTTGCTCAGAACTTCTCAGTAAACTTAGCTTCTCATTATTTTCATATTTACTGGTGTAAACCATGTGACTGCATCAAAATGATCAGACATATATAGATGTCTGCCAGAAGCCAGTACCTGTGTGGGGATTCATTTATCACATACTCATAACCGGGTATAATCTTTGCAGCTGTTAAGGATTATTTTATGTTTACCCACATAAAATAACCCACATCCTCCTGATGGGACTGTAATCTCAGCTCTGCTAATTTCATTAAACTTAAAAAGAAACTGTAACTTTAAACAAAACTGATTGAGTGTGTCGTCCTTTTGAAGATGAAACATGTCTGCTCCTCTTTAAACCCGCTGTCAGACTTTTACTGAAGCTTCTGCTAAACCCTTCCTCAGTATTCTAGATTTTTCCATCTAATCCCTTTGTACGCCGGTCTTCTGACAGCTTTATCTTTATCTTCTTTGACGAACTTTTGGTAACTTGAGTTCAAAGCCTGATTTTTAATGGACCTCAACAGTACAACAACTGCTGTGTTGCAGTTGGATGTGAATTTCTGACACCGATCAGCTAAGAGTGCTTTAAATCAGCATTTTAATCAGATACTGGGGATTAGACCACACATTATTTTGGTGTTTCACTCTTGACGTAATTTCCTCTGTTGACCTCTTAGTATTTATCAACTGCATCAGGGACTAGATATCACAGCTTATAAATCTTGAAATGACTTCTGGAGAAATATTTACCTTTTATTAGACAGAGCTGAGCTTGGAATGATGGAAAACTATTGTGTTTTTCATAATTGGGAGGTTGGTGATTGTGATTAGAATGATGATAGAAATAAAGTCTTCTTGGGTTTGCAAACCCCCCAAAAGTAACAGTTTGGTTTGGACTGTCCAAACAGGAATGTAGTGGGACATTGCTTGTCCACGTCCTTATTTAATGTCCACTTCGATTCACGGGGGAACGGATTTCGTTTTAAATTTCATTGATGCCGGAAGCTTGATGTGTGCCATAATCTGAGCTTGTTCCAGCTGTCCTTGATAATCCAGCTGAGGAAATCCTTCAGATTTTTCTTCACAGATTGTTAGACAAAATTTTTCTGGGAAAAAGTAAAATGGGTACATAAAAGAACCTAGAAGTGTGATTTAACACCCGTTTGCCACTACAGATGACTCCCTGCTGAGCTTAAACAGACAGTATCAGGTTGGACTCTATAGAGTAACCTACCCGGCTCTTGTTGTGCAGGTGATCCTGAAGCCATTCGTCAGCATCCCCAGCCTGATTAAATGGGACTTCTTCACAGAGGAAACTCTGTCGACTGGATCATGCTATGACTGGAGGATGATAGCGGTGAGGTCAGAGAGCACGGAGGAGGCAGACGCCAATGCAAACAGCAAGAGGAGGATTGTTTGGCCGTGTTACAGCAACGTGAGCAGTGCCCAGCCAGACGCCATCACCAAACTTCTCACTGTAAGCGTCTGTACCCAAAGGTTCAGGTTGCAGCTTACAGGATGCTTTCCTCATGCTTTGGTAATTTGTTTGGTTCTGCAGGACATCGAGAGGCTGGAGGGCGAGCTCAACCAGGGCCCTGAGAAATGGCAGACGACTCTAGAGAGAGTCCGTCTGAGCATCCTGGAAGATCTCAAGCAGGAAGGAAACGTGCGTCTTTTATGAAGAGATTCTTCACCTTATTAGGCAAAACTACGAACCAAATAACATTTTCTAAAACCTGTAACGTACGTGTGCATTTCTCTGCAGCTCCGAAAGCAGTCGCTGTCCCTCTCAGGCCTCATTCCCACGTCCAGCCTGCAGGCCTTCCAGCGCCGCTCCATGCTGCACCTGCCAGACACCGGCCTGGGCGACGACCACAGCACGGCCACAGCCAACGGGATCAACCGCCGCGCTGCAACACTTTACAACCAGTTCACCCCCAAGAACGAGGAGAACAGGTGGGTCGTGAACTTCCTGAGCTCCGAGACTAACAAGAAGGAACACATCTGATTCACTGGCCGAGGGGCCGGTCCAGATTTGGAAGATGATTCAGCCCTTTGGTATGCTCCGTGTCATCTTTGTGAGAATTGTGTGTACTTTCGCTTAAAATCTGGGTGTGTGATTTTACAATTACAGAGAGGTTAAAGTACAGTCTCTTGGCTCAGATGTTGGGATATTTTCTTCTGGACTGAACAAACAGTCATTAAAATCCACTTTATGTCAGTTTTTTTTTCTGATGGTTTTTGCATCTGCTCCTCATTTTTTCAAATTCCAAATGACGTTCTGACAGATGACTTTACAAAGATGAAGTGATTCAGAAACCTAACATCATCGCTGCTGAAATTCTGTTCCTTATTTCTTTCTATTAATGGGGCTCAAAATGACTCCGATTTTTCCCCATTGTGCAAATGGAACAACTGAAAAGTAAAAAACAGAAAGTTGTTTACTCAGGGTTTGTTGTCCCAGGAAATAAAGACTGATGGACTAGCTCTCGTCCTTCTCCAGGTCTTATGAGGGGATCCTTTACAAACGCGGCGCTCTGCTGAAAGCCTGGAAACCTCGCTGGTTTGTGTTGGACGTCACCAAACACCAGGTGAGCGAGCGGCTTCTCATTGCACTGATGCTCCGACCGAACACGGAGCAGCAGGTAAATTCTGATGCCTTCATAGCTCAGATACTATGACACCGGCGAGGACACGAACTGCAGGGGCCACATCGAGCTGTGCGACGTGGAGTCTGTGACGCCGGCCGCGCCCACAACAGGAGCCCCCAAACACATCAACGAGAAGGCTTTCTTTGACGTGAGTATATGTTGACGTTTGGAAACGACTCGTAACGTTTTGATTTAACGTTTGGACACTCAGTCTGGTTTTAACCTCGTTGATTTGTGATGAAGTAGAAGAATTTTGATGTAGTTTTCTTCTTCCTTCTTATCCAACGCACAAATACCACTTATAATGAAACAGCCCACAGCATGATGTAACCACCATCATGCCTGATGATAATATTCTTAGTTTCTAAAAGGATCAACTGTAACATACTTTTTGTCATAGTGGCTAATCAGCTCAAAATTTGTCTCATCTGACAAGACCTGGTTGAAAAATGTTCTCATTATTGCGACAAATGATGATATTGTTGTTTTTGAAACCATTTTCAAAATATATATTTATAATGGCATAATAATGCAAATTTGCCTTCTGAACTACTTCTAAACCTTAATTTTGCACAGAACTCTCCACACTAGAAGTGGAAAATATTTTAAATATGCAAAATAAATTGATCACGCGACTAATTGATTAATTCATTAAGAGTTGATGGTGACAGGCTTAAATCTGACAGTAATGTGTCGGATCGTAAATGATTCCTTGAACTCAAGCGTCGCAGAGCCTATATGCCATTGTCAATTTATTTACATGGCACATAAAAATAACAGACATTGACCAAGCCAGAAAACAACAAGAAGATATTTAAAAGTAAGGTAAAATACAAATTTTCTCCATAAACTGTCACCGTAAAAGAATCTCAAATTCTGATAGAAACATATGTCAGAATAAGAATTGGTCCAGAGCAAATATTCAAGTCTCAAAAGCCTCGGCTGTCCGTGAAGAGGTAAGCCATTCCAAAGTTTAGGAGCACAAATTGCAAAAGTTCAATCACTTTTGAATTTTAGCTTGGATCTAGGAACATCTAAGAGGAACTGGTTGGTTGAACTAAGCATTCTTACTCTTACGCTCTTAGTATATGTTCAGAAAATCACAGAGCTGTCATATGATAAGGCTAAGCCTTTAAAATTTTTTAAAGTAGGAAATAAAATCTCAAAATCCATCCTAAAACAAACCGGAAGCCAGAACCGGCTGCTACATTTTGGATGGTTTGTAGGTGATGAAGAGACAAATTATCAAACCCTTTTTTAAAGTCTTGTTGGGAAATATGACTTCACATTGGCAATTTGTCTCATCCTAAAATATTTAAGTCTTTGGCTTTTCTGCTCATTAGAAGCAGCAGAAAAGAGCGTTGAATCATTCTGCTCAGTAGGACATCAGCTGAGGAAACACAGGCGAATACTTCACATTTTAGGTTTGACTCATCTAGACTGAAAAGAGGCTTTTTACTATCACTGCTGCACTAATGTGATCAGAAACAAACATGCCTCTGTGCTACTTCACAGTCTGCTACTCTGAAGTAGCAGACTCTCTACTTCACAGAACTTCACTTCATAGAAAACATTTGGATTGCTTAGTAGTCATGTAACTTCGTCATCTGCTTGTGTTTATCTTGTTTTGGATATATATAATAAAGAAGAATCAGGATGTGGAAGTGTATTTCCATGGATAAATGCTTCAATTTTATATTTAAACATTTTGAATTAGAAAAGTTTGCACTTACCTTATCTTCAATACAAATTTTTATTTTAAATTTTTTTCTTAACTGATGACCCTTTAGATGAAAACCAACAAGAGGGTCTACAACTTCTGTGCTTCCGATGCGCCCAGCGCTCAGCTGTGGATGGATAAGATCCAGAGCTGCGTATCCGACGCCTGAACGCCGAGCGTAAATGACATATCGCCCTCGTCAGAGGAGGAGTTGTGTGGCTGAGAGCAGCTCGCTTCGGCAGTCAAGTGTCTTTAGTTTAAGGGGACCACAGCGAATAAGTGCCTGACGGTGGAGGATCAACTTCCTGCTTCTGCCCCTGCAGCCGCCCAGCCGCCATCACCCTGCAGGTGGAGCGCATCGGCCTCAGCTCTCCGCTCCCTCTGATCGGGGAGCAAAGCAAACATAAGCTGACGTTTTTAGAGACTGTGCTACCAAGGAAATGTTAAATTTTTAAAAATATATCTATAGCTATATCACTGGCCATTAAAACTGTGGGTTCAATTTTAAATTTAGAAGCATATAGAAAGTAGCTTGTAAAAGATTTTCTATCAAATATTTTACTACAAGGAAAAAGGTTATCGCTGCTTAAAGTATAAACCGCCAAAAACTCAGAATTTAATGCACAACTTTTAAAAAAAAAGCAATTTGTTTGCACTTAGCTCTAAAGCAATGCACTCTTTACTAAATATTGACTTTCTAGCAGATGCAAACAGCCAGGCTTCAGGCATTATTTACAGTGTACATGTGATCGTGGTGGATTAAATGAAAAGAATTTGCACAGAGGTTTCAAAAGGTGTTTTTTTTTTTTTTTTTTATTTAAGTACATGTTTTGCTATTCTGTTGAATGTTTTAACTTCTTACTTAACTTTGACGTCTCATGCAATGTAAATTATTTTTACATTTTTATATTCGATGTCTTACAGTGCAAGTGTCATTTATTTTTCTGTAAATACTTTTGCCACATTTTATTTTATGTCCTGTCTTTTCTGAGCAGGGTTTACTTTTCTAAATGTAAATCTGATGTGTTTGTTCTTTTTGTGTCTTTACTGATGAAACTCCCTGAATGTTCCCTATTTGTGGTGAAATGTTGTGAATGAAAATGACCTTATGTTATTGCTGACATTCTCCAGGCAGGCTCTGTCTCTCTTAAGGGCTTTTTAATCAATCTTTTTTGCAGTTTTCTGATTATCTGCCCTATGTCTTTACAGGAATAAGCACATGAAGCAATTCAAAGATGTCAGGTGTTTTTTTGTTACTTCTTCTTTGTACCATGTTTTGTGACGACACTTAAGTTTTTTGCAAATAAATCGAACATACTTGAGCTTTTTTCAATATTTAGAGTGCTTCTTCCCTGTAACTGCGAATCAAAGATGCTCCAACAGTCGGTCAAAGCAGGTAATGAAGACGCTTACCAGAGCTTAATGGCGGTCTTATAGAATCTGTGAATCTGATGCGAACAGCCATGTTTTCTCTGCTCACTGTCCACACCGCATAAGGTGATATCTATCTCATGTTTGGATATCCAAACAAGAGATACAAGTGTTGTTTGGGATGCAAATGAAAGCATTTTATTTTTTGGTCATTCTTGGAGGGCAGCCATCTTGCCCTTTGTAAAAAAACATTTTAAACTCTAAGAATGATGGTAGAATTTGGGTCTTGTTTGGGCCTGATCAGCCCGTAGAGCCTAGAAGATTTTTGATGAGTTTCTACATTTGCCTACAGAATTTTAAGCTTTTGTTTTTTGTTTTATTCCATTTTGTAACATTTCTGAAGCAATTCCTAAATTTCTCCAGTCATGCTGACAGCGTCCACGCTGTAAGTTTGGGGGATTTCCATGTCTCAATGCTCCCTGCCGACATTGTGAAAGGTGGTCTGTAAGAAAATAAGTTTATGTGTATAGCACATTTAACTCTTGGAATTTGTAAGTGCGTTACAAAGACAACTAGAACATTTCTGAAGAAATTTAAACGGGGCCTGCCAAGATTGGAACCCAGCGTTCTGATCCTATCAATACTAAGTTTAGCTAAAATAATATTAATAGCATGTGGAGAGTCACAAGCATATTAACTAAGATGAACTTATTCCATTCAGGATGTTAAAACTAGTGTATAAGCTAAAATTAGCCAAAATGCTAATGTTAGCCTAAATGCTGCGAGGGACATGTGGGGTATCACTAGCATGTTGTCTTACGTTGACTTCCTCCATTCATTGTGCTAAACATGGCTAATAAGAAAAACTGCTAAAAGCTTATTTTAGAGAGAAGGCTAATAATTCAGGCTTTTTTTTATTGTTTTTTTCAGTAAGCTTTATTTTAAAGGGCCACACTAATCCCAGTTGTAACAGTGACTTGGTTAAACCAGTCATATCAGTCACATTCTGCTCAGCCCTCCTCTAGTAACTCAGTGTTGCACCATCACTGTAGCTCAATGTAACTCCATATGATCTTTGGTTTCTCAGCTTTGTAAAGTAGTTCTTATCTGCTAAATAAGAGCTGTACCTACAGTCCTACATGTAGAAACGGTTTCCTCCCAGAGCGGCTGATGTGACTAAAGTGAGTCATATGATACACGAGGAAAACTTCCACTAATTCTAGTTGCCATGTTTTTCTCTGAGCTCTTAGAAACAATTCAAATTTAATAAAGATGTTCTCTTAATGAAAGGTAACCAAACACTAAGTTGTTCTTTCTGTTATGAATACAGGTGTCTCCCCTGGCCAGAGGTGGATGCGGTTAGGGGCCTGAGCTCATGGTGTTTGGCGCCTGGTTGGCGGATCAGAGCAACTTTCCTTTAAGGTTTCACTCGGAGGAAGCTGAGGTCAGAGGAAGATCGGGTGTTTTTTCTGGGGGGGGGAGGTCTGGAGGGATGTGGTGGGTGTTTAGTCCCACAGTACATTTGAACAGCTGCCCTGTAGCGGCAGCAGGTGCAAAGCTCCATCAGCCTAACATCTGGGCAAACCTTTTGGCAGTTCCCTCCATTTTTTAGATGCTTCCTTAAGGCAGAGAGATTAGGCCCACAAACGGAGGGATGCAGCGGATGTTATCCTGCAGGATTGCGTGGAATGGCATGATTGGAATTATTTTTTTCTTCGAGTTGGAATTGGTGGTTTCCCAAGAGTCATTTCATCCAATTATTGATTCTCCATAGCTGCATTAGCCAGACTGGATCAAACCACACTGATTTAGATTAGCTGCATGAAAGTAGGACAAGATGAAAGAAATTTCTTGGTTACATAACCCATGACGTGAGTTTAGGTATATTACAGCTCCTGCAACTGATTTCTCTTTTGATGGCAAATTACTGATGAAAGCCTCCATCATCCCAAAGGTCAGCAGTGTTTTAGCATGCATATCTGTAATGGTAATCTTGTGCAACTTGGCCGCATTTTTTATTTATTTTTTTTCCTCAAGGTTCAGTGATTTGCCTGAGTTGGCTGGGAGCGTGCCGCTCTCAAATAAAAGAAGACAAATCAAAAACAGTCTATAAATTCAGGCCTGCACGTATCTGCTTGTTTTGGATCCAACACTCTTTCAGCGCAGTCACAGCTGTGCAATTGGATAAAACAACTTGAAAAATAAGCTGACTGGCCTTTCCGCGGACCCCCAAAAATACCCCACTGACACATAATATTGATTTATTTCATTGGTCCTCTATGTCCTATTATCCTTGTAACCCTGTGGCTGCAGTGAATGCAAGATGTGTTTTCATTTCCTTTGGGCCTCAACAATATGGGCGATAGGATTCAAAGCTGCTGGGGGTTTGCCTCTGTGGGCACCTGCTCCAAAATCCGACCCTAAAAACTAATCACACGTCATTTACTCCCATTGCAGAAATCGGAATGATGTCAGCTTGCCAGCACATGGGGGTCAACTCAATGCACGCTTCAGCCGATGAGCCGCTCATCCGTGCACAAGAAGAGTTCAATTAACCATTCAATTTGTGCTAAAGGGAGTTGAAAAATGAAGATTTCCAAAGCAGCTTGACTTTTTTTTTTTTTCTCCAAAAGTCCAGCACTGTGAGGAGCCATCTGCAAGACATTTCTTCACACTATCCCATAAAAATTTCCCAGTTTGGACCAGGATGTTTTGGATGGGAACCAGATGAATTGGTCATGGGCATTAGGGCTACTTTTCGTACACATGGGGTAAGGATGAGACAGTTAGAGATATTCTTAAACCTGGAATGTGGAGGGCTTGTGCAATTTAGCTACGGAGATCAGAGATTCTCGATTCTGGGAATAGTTTTTAAAATAAAACAAACAAAAAAAAAAAAAAAGGTTGCCATTTCAGATTCTCAGATATAAATACCTCCTCAAGAAGATATGTGAACAGTAAATCTGTTTAGAAAAAGAAAACACACAGCAGGATAGTTCCTGAAAAACACTGCAATCAAAACAATTTCAACAAAAACAGGCCTTTTTTGTTTTTTTTCTTCTTTGTTGCTCTGTAAATCAAGCAAACAAGGAGAACCATAAAATCTTTCCATCATGGTGAATCTCAGCAGCATGAGCTCAGACACTTGGGCAATCTGTCTCTGTATCTGATCTTATCAGTGCGCTGCCGGCGTATAGATGCGTGCATGGTGTCAGGTCAGAGGTGTGAATGCAGGTGCTTATCTCGTCTCCTGCTCTGTCAGCTCTGAACTCAACGTGAACTTCATTTCTAAGCTCTCTCTCTTGAAGAAGAAGACGAGGCAGAAACGGAAGAACAACAGGCTTACGTTGGTGTTGCACTGACTGAAGAAGCTCATTGTGCAGCCTGGCAGACGCGAGTCAAACCCGGTGCCCAGCTCTGACAGCTTCACCCAGGTACAATGCTCCTGTAACCGAAGTGCGATGGCGTGGAGGACAAAACCTGAGATGTACGTGAGGCGAACAGAGGCCCTTTGTTGCTCCAACTGATTTGTTTTGGCACCAGCATCTTACTGCTGCACGTCGCGTGCATTAGGGGTAATTAATCTCGCCGTGCGATTTCTGGAACAATAAGTCAGATTATACAGCATCTACCAAACTGCCGTGACACTTTGTCTCGCTGATCTCGGTTTTAACATCGGGTATTATCAGGTTCCCCTCTGAAAATTTTGATCCACCTGAGTGAGTGGAAGTGGTTTTAAGTGAGGTAATGCAGCCTCTCCTTCAGCAGGTTGTGTCAGCTCCTGTATCGGTTTGTCTCATGAGATTAGGGCATAACCTACATCAGCGCCTTTTAGAAACCTGAACTCGGACGATGACGGAAGGTGCTCAGAGTTTTCAGATGTGGATGCATCTTGTTCCAGACTTGAATTCAACATGCATTTCCCCACCTACAACGCTGAGATACTTCAGCCATCTTTAGCAGTAGCTTTTAGTAAGCAACTAAGAAGAAGGAGATCTTTTAGTCCTCCAGAAGAAAAAAACTGAGAGAATCCAAATTTTCTGGATGATTTTGAGCTAGACTTAAGCATGGGTATTAGAATATGTTTAAAATATTTTAAACACTTGAAAATGTCATGTTTAAATCCAAGTTTACCCTCAATTTGATGAAACTTACATTTAGTTGAATCTAATGTGCTCATTGATCACTGTGCACTTTGTATACACTCCAAACATATTTTGCAGGGATAATAAATAGTTTTTTGTTTGTTTGTTTGTTTTACATTTTGCCATGTTAGAAACCTTAAACTTTAATATTTTTAAATATTAGTCAATACTTTGTAGAACCAGTGCAGTTAAGGCTGCAAGTATTTTGTGGTATGTTTCTACCAGCTTTGTATGACTAGATATTAAGATGTTTTCCAATCTTCCTGCACAATAGCTGCAGTCTCAGTCAGATTAGGAGATCATCTGTGAACAACAATATTCAGGGATTTTGGCTTTGACTGGGCCATTCTAGAACCTGGATATGCTTTGATCCAAGCTTTTTCATTGCAGTTCAGGTCGTGTATTTAGAGTTCTGCTGGAAGGTGAACCACTGGCCCAGTTTTAAGTCCTCTGAAGCATCTAGCAAGTTTTCTTTCAAGATTGCTTTGTAATGAGCTTAATCCAGCTTCTCTGCTACCGCTGATGAACAGCATCCCCTCAGCATAATACCGCCAGCTTTATCACCACATGGATAACATGTTCAGTGTAATGTCTGAGAGGTTTCAGGCTCAGCATTTTCCATGTAGGGCAAAACAAATACATTGTGGATACCCAATTAGAACATCTTCCTCCATATTCTTTGTGATGTCAATGCAGCTTTTGGCAAACTTTAACAAAAAAAACAAAAAAACTTTTAATGCCTTCTTATTGCCACATTTTCATAAAACCCATTTGTCATAGCACTCTTGGCTGCTTCTTTGATGAACATTTCCTTTGCCCAGACTCTCATTTTAAGTGGATGACAATGTCTTTGCTGTTGTGTCATACTCTTTCCATTTTTGGATTAAGCAACACTCTGCGAGATGTTTAGAGTTAGGATGTTGTTTTATAACCAAGACATGCTTTAAGTTTTTCCACAACTTTTTCCCTGACCTGTCTGCTGTGTGTCTCAGTCTTCATGATTATGTTTGTTCACTAATGCTGTCTAAAATTAAAACTATTTTATTCTAGACAAATAAACCGTGACACTTCCACAGTTTAGTACACACAACTGGAGTAATTATCTAACTTCTGAAGGGAATTCTTTCCATTTTCTGTTATTGAGGAGTACGGCACCATAATAAAAGGTGACTGCATGAAAAGACAAACCACATTTCTTTCCTCTTCACATTTATGCATCTTTTGTTGGTCTGTCACATAAAATCTCATTGAATAACCTGACAAATCCTAACGGGGTGTGAATACTTTTGCAGGACATGTGATGCATTTAAGAACAACTCAAAAGCTACTCATTAAGTATATTGAAATGCTATTAAAGCAATGATTTTATATTTGTTTGTGTTTCACACAGCAGATTTCTGCTCCTGCACAGGTAATACAAATCAAAATGTCCCGTTCTTGTACTGCCACCTAGTGGAGAAAGCAGAAGTTACAAAGGCTTTAATATACAACTGAAAAAATGTGGTTACATTTAAGACAGCTTTTGTTATAAAAATGGTATGGAGCCCTCCAGGGGACATGGGGAATTTTTTTTTCTTTCGCGTTACCTTTCAAAAGGCTTTGCGTTCCCTCGCAATACTATACTGATCAGTTCATGCGGCATAATTAAATACTGTAAGCCTTTCTAGGTTATGTAAGGTTTTTCCATGAATGTTAATATCTCGTTGTGAAATATCTGAAGTTTTATATCTTTTTCTTTAGGATAGAAAGGCACCAAAGACCTGTGATATAAACAGAAACTTTCCAAAAGTAGGAAAGAAATAAAAATACATCTTAATTTGGACTATTTCTGAGTTATTATAGCGAGTAATAAGTCATCTGACAGTTTTAATTGTGTCTCTGTTGTGTAATAACTCATAAATAGTCCAAATAGTTTGGATGTATTTTTATTTATTTCCTACTTATGGAAAGTTTCTGTTTATATCATAGGTTTGAGGTGCCTTTCTATACTAAAGAAAAAAATATAAAATGTCATATATTTCACAAAGAGATATTGGAATACATGGAAAAACCTTATATAACCTTGTATTAAGGCAGAAAGTACGGCAGCCACCATAAGAAGGGCTTACAGTATTTAATTATGCCTCATAACTGATCAGTAGATTATTGCGAGGGAACGCAAATGAAAAAAAAATCCTCATGTTCCCTGGAGGGCTCCGTAAAATGGCTATTTAAAGCAGAAATCCACTCCCACTGGAATACAAAACCAAATGGTGTTTATTACAAAATATATATTTCAATCATACTAGATTTAGGAACTAACAGATAATTTGTTGACTTTTAGATTCTTTCAAATATCAGTTCATCTTATTTATGTTAAAACCAGTTTAGATTGAAGACTCAAACACTAAAACCGATGGAAATAAACATTTTTGAGTTAAATAGACATTAATGGGAATCTTAATTTCTTGCATTAAAAGAGTAGTGAAGTCGGCCGTTTTAAACAATTGGATGAATCGTCTCTAGAATCTTGAGAAACATCTTTTGCGCTTCTTCTTCTCTCTTGTCTAAGATTTAAGTTTCTTAAAACAAAATCCAGTTTATTCATGCAGTCCAGACAAAATAAGTCAGGCAGGTAATGTGGTGTTTCACTACTAACAAAAAACTGATGAATTCAAAACTGATGAATTCAACTAATTGATGATGTGTTAAGAGGTCACTGATTTATTCGGACCATCCATCACTCAGCCGGAGCTCCCTGGTTCTTCTTCTTCTCCTGCCAGGACTTCTTCCTCAGGTCCAGCTCAACGTCAGTGAACGAGGCCGGGCCCCAGTTAGTGATTCTCTGAGCTCCTTTATGACCTAAACCAAAAAGCAAAAACAGATGTGAGCTGTGCTTAAAACCACAGACAGAAACACTGTTTCCTGACCTCTGACCTACAGAATGTCAGGTCATTCTGTAGACCCTTACAACTACAGGATGGATGAATTTATCCTACCTGGCTGGATGAGACGAACCAGCCCTTCGTGTTTGGCCACCTTATCTTTCCAAGTCTTTGTCTTGTTGGCCGCTCGCTCCAGTTTTCGTGACACCTCCTTTATAAGAGGAGAAAAAACAGAGATGGATCATTTAAAAAATATATTTTCTTCTGTATTGATAAGGATTTAGTATGACATATTGTCAGAAATTATTATTTATATTTAGCTTCTGCTAAGTTGTCATTTGTTCCCTTAAAATAAACAAACATTTCTTTTGAAAGCTTTCTACAGTGGCCATGAATGGACAAATTTAATCCCTTTTCTCTCCCCTAATAAACACTTTCAGAAAACATATCAGACGTTTCTGTGTTTAGTCTGACTGGAGAAAATGTTTGATTGAAAATATAAAAACTGACTAAAACTCTGAATCCATCAGCTATGGTCTTTATCAACCTAATTTATCTGCAACATTTTATCTTCCAACAATGACTTATGTGAAAAGCAGGACACTTTTGACTTTCATATCGATAATCATATCCAATGGATGTCCCAGAAATATGTTTGTGTGTGTGCGCGTGTGCGTGTGTGTGTGTGTGTGTGTGTGTGTGTGTGTGTGTGTGTGTGTGTGAGAGAGAGAGAGTGAGTAAGAGTGAGTAATGCATTTGGTACAAAATTAATTGTTGTAGTTCAGAACTTTGCCACTAGATGTCAGCAAACTCCACACACTAACGTTTTAATTTCAGCAAGTTGAACAGATTCAATTCATGCATACTTTTTTTTTTACATTTTAATTTATTATTTTAGATGTTATTTAGTAGGGGATGTAATTATTTAAATTACCTTCTTCTTCTTCTATCAAAGGGAAAACGTTTCATTTGTAATGCTAAAACCATAAATATTTGCTTCACCCGGCCTCTGTCTGATCTATGAATGGTTATGAACCTGATACTGCTCCAGCGCCCCCTGCCGTTCCTTCTCCAGTCTGTCCAGCTGCTGAGACGCCGCCTGCAGCTCTCTCTCCTTGGCCAGCTGCTCGGCCATCAGCTCCTCCTTCTCCGCCTCCGTCTGAGTCAGCGTCCTCTGCTGCTTCAGGTAGATCTGCTCCAGCTCCGCCCTCTTTGCCGCCTCTTCCTCCAATAACCTGTTAAAAGCAGACAGCAAACACTCTTAACATGTCTTTAAATAATCCTGTGAGTTTTAGAAGAACAGGGAAGCGTCACAACATTGTTGTGTGAACAGGTTCGTGTTCTGAGAAAAAGAGTTACAGATGATCAACAAGGCAGAGATTGAGAGTTTCTTCTTGTTAAAAGTGAGTTTTTTCTTTGCACTGTCGCCACATGCTTGATCAGAAGGAGGGTGTTGACATTTTGTTGTGTATTGGAACCATAAAATGAATATGAACCAACTTGAAAATGATTTGATTTACGTACCATGTTATTAATGCCAACAGTTAAACTTTTACGAAGCCCCTAAGTCACTGAGGTTGCTCAACCTGCTAATGAAGTTATTACAGTTGGATACTTGTGCTGCTTTTTTTCTTTAAATATGTTTTTCCCTGTATTGTTTATGACTGTATCACAGCTACGGTTTGCTTAACTCGACACAAAACTGCACACTTACTCACTATAACCACAACAAAGAGGTAATCATTAGCTTTCTTGTAGACTTAAAAAGCTAACTATTAATGGCTTGAACTCAGCAGCTGCGATGCTCTGACTTGGTCATCCTAGGTTTGTTTCTGAGACCTGGCCTGCAGCTTCCTCATGGCCTCCTCATCCTGCTTGGCCTGCCTCTCGTCGTCTAGGGCTTCCTGCAGCCGGTGGTACATGTCTTCGAGCTCTCGGACCCGCTGGAGGTACTGATCCAGCTCACTGGACTTCTGAGCCATCTGCTCCTCCATCTCCTGCCGCACCTGAAATAGATGACACGATTTTAGCGAGTCAGCTGAAATTGACACACTAAAACGTTAGGATGAGAGCTGTGGAGCTCCAGTTTATGTGATGTTTCCCAAATATGACTTAATGAACTTCGAGCGAAAAAAAAAAAGTTGCAGCTTTTTTGAAACATTATCCAAGCCAACCAGCCCATCGGTGAATGATTAATTGCAGTTCCTTGTTAAAACATAACTGTGATTAACCACTACTTGGCCATCTATGCTCAATTTCAACAGCAGCACATTGACCTGTGAAATAAAGACATTACTCAACATGAAAGTGAAACATTTTAGCTCCTTTCTTTAACCCTATTCAAAGGTTTATACAAATTTGAATAGGGTTCAAAGTGTGGCTAGTTAGTAGTAGGTACTATGTACCTACTACTACTACTCTGGTACTAGGTACTAGTACCAGAGTACTAGGGCGTAGTATTGCATGACTGTGTGCATCAAAGTATTAATGCAGGTCAGAACTGGAGCAGAAATAACATCTGCCTTAATATTGCAAGAATTTGCGTTTTTCTAATTGGGTTTTTTGTTCCCAGAGGTCAGTCACCACTGTGGAAAAAAACAGGCAGGTTAAGCTCACCACAGAGCTCTTATTAAAACACTGGTCAGGGTTTATTTAGGTCATTTAAGCAGCTATTCTCAGTATTGGATAAGTTCCTCTTGTTTATGCAGATTTTTCAACTTCACGTTTCTGTCGGCACACCAACATGGAAATAATAACTCATGATCATCAGAATTACATTTATTAAGTTTCTGTAAGCGTTTACACCAGTGATGTGACACCATACTTATAAAGCAGTGAGGAAAAACCTTTACCATTTTTTCTCTCTCCAGGTCTAATCTGTACTGATCCTGCAGGTCTGACTGTTTTTTCTTCCTCCGGAGCTCCCCCAGCTCTGCTTTGGCTTTGGCCTCTTCCATTTTCTGCAAAGCACGACAGAGGAAGGAGCCGTCACTGCTCTGCTTGAACTGAGGCCACAGCCAGGACAAAAACCGTTTATATAGTTTCTGAGGTTTGATTAAAGAGGATGTTTTAAAGTGACTCCTTTTTAAATCGGCATTCTGGGCTCCAATGTAACTCGGCACAAAACCACTTTTAGTTCTTGCAAATATGAAACATTGTTTGACATTTAAAAAAACAGCCAAGTGGTCAAAGAAAAAGAGAAGTGAAATATGAGGAATGATCTGCCTCAGCTTTAAAAGTATTGCGCGTTCACACCATGTTTCAAACAGGCACAGGTGTCTCTAAATGATATATTAGCCAGTTTGCATAAAAGGTTTTACTTCTCTTTTTACTATTGGTGTTTTGTGAGATAAACCGCAATATGTGGGGTAAAAAAAACTGAAGATGTGATCAACAGCTAAGTTCAACTGAATTAATGCTCTTTTTTCCCCCTCATTCCTAGTTTTGTAAGATTTTTATTTCTTATCCTAAGGCGCAGCCAAGGTCCACAGACAGACTGAATGACTGCTTGACTTGCAATTGGGATTTATCTGTGAAAATATTTGGAGGGTGTTAATCACAGACCAGCCTCATGTCCTCCAGTTGTCTCTGTTTGGCCTCATTAGCCGCCTGGAGGTTCTTCATCCTCTCCGTCAGGTCCTGCTCCTCCAGCTGCTGCTTCTGCCGCAGCTCCCGACGCCTCAGCCGCGCCTCGCGGTGCGGAGACAGCAGGCCGAGCCTCAGCAGCTGGACGCACATTTGTATAGCTGCCGGAAATAACATGTGGACAGGCGTTTAAAAAAAATGACAGGATGATTGGGGAAGTCGTCTAGGCAGTACCTTGAATCCATTCCTGCTTCTTCTTTTTGTCCGAAGCGCTGATCTCAAAGCTTTTATCCAGGCACTTAATAATAAAAAGGCACTTCTTCCCATCTCTGTCTAGCAGAGACTGGAGAGGACAAAACAAATTAAGAAAATCACATGAAAGTGAAATCAAATAAATGTGCAAACCATTTCTTCGCAGTTAAATCTTAAAATAAAAACTTCAAATTACCTCCACACAGCAGCTTTGGTCAAGAACGATGTCTCCCCTCTTCTCCGTGAGGTCTTCGCAAACATAGTAGGTCAGCGAAGTGGGTCGAAGGACGAACCAGCGCTCCATCCAGTTCTTCCTCTTGTGGCCTTTTTTCATCATGTAGCCCTTTAAAACACAACACCGAGTTGAACCGAGGTATTCCTCAGGCCTGCATGTCTTCTTACCAACCCCCACCGGCGGCGGCGTCCTGTCCAACCTGCTTGAGAATGTCCAGAATGAGCTCCGAAAACACCTCGTTGATGCTCATGGACAGGATCTGCCGGTCCACGTCGTTGCTGAAGTAGATGACTCCCACCAGCTCGATCAACTCCCATACAGTCAGGCAGCTCTTCGCGCTGTGCCGCATCCTGTAGTCTGTGAACTTTTCCTCACACCACCCGATTCCCATGGCCTCCGTCAGCTTTCGCAGAAAATACTCGACCTACACAGGTGGACAAAAAAGCCTTAGTTGAAGCTTTGAACAGCTCTGAAATTACAACATTTTCTTTCTAATCTTTTTGGTGACATGTAGGAATGCTGTTTATTGCCGAGAAACACCTGTGGAAAAACACTAGGAAGAAGTCCACTTTCTCAAAAGTAATAACAATTAACTTGACAAGTTTTGCTAGATTACATTCTCTCTGACAACAAGTCATAATAATAATAGATTATAATGTATAAACACAAGCCTGGAATATCAGCACAGTGGCGGGAATTTCATGGTTTGTTACATCGCGGTCAGAACTCCGTATCAACCGAGGATGAAATGAATCAAAACTAACTCCCACAGATTTCATGAGCAAATTTCAGGCCAGAAAGAAGAACACAACAAGAACAACAAGATGATTCAGAGAACACAAGTAGAATTCTTGAAATCAACCATAATCTCTTCAATATGTCTCTCCTGATTAGATTATAACGTTTAAAAGTAGTCTGAAGCAATGCCTCCACAGAACATCTCTCAAAGTCTGACAACTGCTTGCACCTGACCATGTCAGCAGTTTTTGTGCAGCTTTTCACAAAAGTTAAGAGTAAAAACATATCCACAGCAAAAGATCCTTTTCTGAAAGTCACATCTTCAAGAAATAGAAAATAATCCTGCAAAGATAATCCTGCTCATCCTTCATCAGATCATCTCCTGTATGCACCAAGTTTTCAGCTCAGGTCTGATTTATTTTAGCTAAAATACTGTTTACCAGGTTATCTATAACCAACAAAAGAAATGGAGACAAATTACCCAGTTTCTGCTTGTGATCAAATTCAAAGGTAAATATTTTCTAAATTGTCTGAGACATAAAATCGCCCCATCTGTGGTGATTAATCCACTTTATAAACCTGAATGATCCAAAAGTCAGAATTGAGAAGTTAAAAATAATTGAAAAAATACTTCTGAAAATAATCAGGGAAAGAAAAACAGAAACAGAAAGGCATGGTCTAATCCAGATATTTGGACTCGTGTTTTCCTTCCTTCACAGATTTACAGAATTTCAGCTGGAATTACAAAATTCCTCATTAAGCCTCTTCCTCACCTCCTCAAAGACAATCACTAGCGGGTATTTGTCTTCCGACAGGAAGTTAAAAATGCACCAGACTTTGAACGCATCAGAATCTGAGATGATTAGACGATGAGGGTGAATATTCTTCTTGTAACACAAAGTCCAGCACATCCGGTAGAACTCCAGCACATCGAAATTCTCCTGCACCTGTGGACAAAAACACAGAGTCAGAGACGAGTCAAAGAGAAACGCCAGCGACCTGCTTGTTTACAAGTGCAGAGCAAAAGGATTGCTGTTGGTCTCCTCTGAAAACCTTAAAGTCTGCAGGATGTGAGGTGATGTTGTTGCAGGGCTCATTTTTATTCAAGTCAGAGTTTGACAGAGAAAAGGGAAGAAAAACGCCTCGCAGCACAACAAAGGAAGCCTGTGCTGCTTACTAGCTGGCCTGAGTCAACTAAAACTTATCAGAACCACAGCTCATTTTAATATTTATGGGACCACTCTTGTGTAAAAATTAGAGAAGACATGTTACTCAGAATTTGAAACCACATTTAGATGAGTAATTTTAATGTGGCGCAAAGGAAGTGTGTGATCATGAGATTAATTTGTTTTTTCAACGTTTCAGCGGAGAAGTAATATAAATCTTTCAATAATGTAAAACTATATTCCACTGAATCAATGATTGGAAAAGCAACGATATAAAGAAGCTATAGTAACATTTTTCTTTAACATAACACAAATAAAAAATACAGTGCCAATAAGTCTTGATCACTTTATTATTTTCTATTAAATTTATTTTGGTCTAATTTTTTTTAAAATTAACTCACTAGTTTTTCAATCGGGAGTTTTATTATTTTAGCTTTTGGCAAATAATCAACCAGATACTAATTTAAAATAGCTTACGTACTTATTTTGCTAAACTTATCTGAAATTTAAAGTTTTTTTTAAAAAAATCCCATATTTGCTTTTAGGTCTATGTTATTCAAAAACCTAAACTGTACATGTTTTTTTGGGTTTTTTACATGTTTAAACAGCAAGTTTTATTTTTTTCCTCAGAAGGATTTTTTTTTTTGACATGTGATAAACTAAAGAAACTATACTTGTAAATGAATTACATTTTTAAGCACTCTAACAGTTATTTTAGATACATCATTTGATAAAGTCTGATGAGTCACCACATTATGACCTAATATTGTGCAAAGTTATGGAATTGACATCTGGTAAGCAGTCTGAACATCACTTTTAACAAAACATTTAATTTCTAACAAATGAAAGAAAATTGATCAGAGCAAGTAAATTATCATGTATAAAGTAGACTTTGTGAACCTTGCAATTTAATCAAGGTCAAAGTAGCCAATGTACAAATATTATTACACCAGAAAAAAAAAAATCATGATTACACATTATTTTATAACTCAAATTTTAAATTTGGATCTTTGTCTCAGAGAAATCCACATTTATACTTTGTTTGCTTTAGATTCTGGGTAAACCTGAAATTATATTAAAAATAATTATAATAAAAAATGAAACAACAGAAAGACAGTATTTTACAGTTCATAAAGCATGATGACAATATAAAAATAAATGTACATTTTCTTCACCTCACATGAACCACATTGCTACATCTCCCAGATTAGGAATCATGCATTCTTTTGTAATTTGGAGCTATGATTAAGTTCAAATGCATTCCTATCTCTAAAAGATGTTGGTTTAGACTAATATTCAAATTTTAATCACCATTTTTCCTTCTGACCAGAAGCGGTCCAGTCTCACTGCTGGACAGCTCCAGCAGTCTATTTTATTGAACGTCTTAAATGTAGCGAAACAAACCGAGCGAAAAGATCCAAAATGCCAGCATGCAGTGACCGCCTGATGCCAGGAAGACACAAGAAGATGCAATTTTATATTTTGTAGATTTGTTTTAAATCATTCAAGACTCACTTGAATTATTGTGAATCTGGGAGACAAAGATTAGGGCGATGGCACAGAGGCCTTCCAACCTCAAATACTTAGGGCTCATCATCAAAGACAATTCCTCAAAATTTCAGTAAAACAGGAAAATGCAGCTCAGGAATTTTAATAAATGTTGTATTAATGTAATGCCAAAAAACCCCAAAATTTTTCTAATGTTTATTTAAAATTGCATAGTTAATTTTTGGCATGCCATTTTGTAGTGAAATGTAAACAGACACATTTTACATCATCTTATAATATTTTGAGAGACGCTGTTTCAAGAAACATAATTCTTGGTTGAATGAAGAATATCTTTTTAAATTTTTAAATCAAGTTTGCAAAACTGTAGAGTCAATGGTTACATATAAATGCTCACACAAGTAAATTTTACTTGTTTATGTGTCTATAGATGTCTCTTGCAAACTGGGCAAATATTTTAAAAACATGATTTCAGAATGTGACAGTGATATTAAAGAGGGTTTTTTTTACCACTCTCGGTCCTCACCTTGTCAAGAATGTACCTGTTGAGGTAAGGCATGTAGCCCTCATTAGACAGAGGTCCCTTATCATCTTCTTTAAAATGCTCTTCAAAGGTCAAAGGGTCATGGGGGATCTTCATTACTGTGCACAGGTTGTAGGAGAGCACCTACACAACAACAAATAAAGCAGAGCACAACTGTGAGTGTGAAAGCATTTATTCATACAAAACTCAGAGTCCAGTAAAATAACGATGCGTTCTTCAGGGAACAGTAACTATACCATAGTCTGTCACATCTACATGCATCACTAGCCGAGCGACCCTTCAGTTCCTGTCAGTGACACCTCTAAGCTTTTAGATTATGGTTCAGTGCTCTCAGCTGCACTATTGCTAAAGGTCATCAGTTTGATTTCAATTCTGCTGCCTTGCAGCGCTGATAATATGTTATCTGACAAAGTGTCACAAAAACAAAACGAGATGTCAGTGACGCTTGCTTTACACCTTAAAACTCTAAAAAGGCAACAGCTGCTTCCAGTAGAGTAATGCACCATCAGGTTTGCAATGGTTTGCTTCAGTGGTTTGATGGGCAGATTTGTCTGCATTTACCGCTTGGTGCTATCAATGTGACTATGGATCAAAATCTGGGAGAAATGTTTCAGACACCTTAATAAATCTGCACCACAAAGGATTTAAGGCAGTTCTGGAGGTAGAAAGAGTTTTTTTGGGTTTTTTTTAAAGCTCTCAGTAGACAAATTTTGTTATTTACATCCAGGTTTGTTTTAACCATGACATACAAAACTAATTTAGATATATTTAGTTACAAAACCATTTACAGAAGAGAAGATTAAATACAGAAACTCCTAAAATCTCTCAAAAATAGTAACTTGAATGAGGCATAAAAACAATTACTGTTCAAGATCTGGTAACAGCAGATTAACACACAAAACATCCCTAAATCTTTATTATGAGTAAAAAACAGAAAGCAACCAAAGAGACTTTGTTGTTAAATTATAAAAAACAAAATCAGAATTAAATTAATGGTGATATATCTGTACACACAGACGCCATTAGTGTTTGGAAATCCGGTTTAAACAGTAAATAGTCGATCAACGTAAATATTATCAAATTGATTTCCCAATAAATTGCAGAAATGTTGCTCATTATTTTTCACAGAAGTACTTAGAAGCAGAATCATACAGGATGCAAAAGCGCTAACCCAAGAAATTAAAACTCACCTTTAACTGGGATTTGGAGACTTTCCCACGGTGGTCCACGTCCAGGGCCGTGAAAGCGTGCCAGATGGCTTTCAGAAGCTCCTCTCGAAGCCACATCTTGTCTTCCAGCGGCACCAGAACCGGCGGTGGTTCTGCGTTTGGGTCTGAGCCTGTTTCTGGCTGAACCGAGAGGAAGGAGGTTGCAGAAGGAGAAGTGTGATGCGCTCTCCACGTGATGTTTAGTTGGTCAGGTTGTTTTTCTCCCCCTACTTATCCAAATATTGGCCAATATTCAGAGGGTTTTAATCTGACACGGTAGGAAGAAAACAGCCAGTCTGCTTAGAATGTGCTCTACATTTAGGTAAAGTGTGGGAAAAAAACTACTTTTTTGTTTTTATTTTAAGAAATTCTGCCCTTCCTGTTCAGCAAGATTCTCCCACTGATTAATATGCCGCTTTTGATCAGCGCCACCTGCTGCTGCTGTTTCTTAAAGAGTTTTTTATTTTTTTCCTGCACATTTTGAATTCAATTTGCAAAAATAAGTATTGATTTAGAGGCGGGTGAAAAGAACCGTTTCACGAGGTTGCATTAAGAGCCTGTTCGTGTAATTCCAATAAGTTATGAGACTTTCATGAATCTTTAAACGTGAATATGAATGAGTCCTCCGATGACACCGAGAACCAAACCACCATGCGACCTCTCCCATGTTTAAGAAGTAAATATGGTTTTGATTTGTATTCAGGATTTTAAAAATACCATTTGACACATTTTGCAACAAAAATAATCACAGTCGTGTAGCCCTGTTGATGCCATTCCTGTTTCCCCCCGAAAATAGATAAAAAAAGTTTAGACCCACTAAACTGAAAATCAGACCTTAATAGGTTTTAGCTTCTCCAGCTGCAGATGTTTAAATAAATCCTCGTTTTAGATGGGATCAGCTTCCCATTGTGTCTTTTGAATGTGTTTAGTCACAAAACCCTGTTTTTATAATCCTATCTAATTAGGAGCTTGAACACACTGTCAAATAGTTATTTACCCCTTGAACTATTTATCCTAATTTGTTCTGGGAGGGTGAGAGAGAATGGGTTTTGAATTAATGAAGACTGGGTGAGTTTTAAGCACATCAAATTAAGTGTTTTATGTCGATGTTCTGTTTGATGTTGCTTGGCAAGACTCGATTCCCTTTTCATGCTTAATTGAAATCCTTATTAAAACTGTGAAGTCCGGTAAACAACAGCACTGTTTTTTTTATTTTATGTACCCTGCTTTATCCTTAGCTGAGCAAAGTTCAGAGTTCTAACAGAACTCTAATGGTTCTAACAGAACCATTAGAGTGCTGCATTTATTTAGACCTCTGATCTAAAACAAAAGTTAATAACCTCCCAATTACAATTTAACATAGGGCTTTCATTAGTTGCAAACCATAATCAAAATTAACTCAAACCTATCATACCCACTGTTTCTCCCAACATATATTTTACTTTTCCTGAGCTACATTCTTCAAAATTTAAACCATAAAAAATACACAAAACCCAATCAATATTTTTACATACTAATAAAAACATTTTAAGGTTTTTTGGCACTAGTGGCCTTTATTCATCAGTAGCTTGACAGGGAAAGAGGCAGAGTGAGAAGAGTACATGCAGCAAACGGTCCAGGACTGGGAACTGAACCTGGGTCAGCTGCGCCAAGAGCTGCAGGGTTTGTATGTGGGGCATTTGCTCTACCACTGATCCACCTGATCTGGTCAGAAAATAAAATCCGGCCACCTGCAGCATGTGAACGATACACAGGACTGTATGTTGGTAAAATATGACAAAATAAACAAAACATGATTCCCTTAGCTTCTTTTTTAATATGTTGTATATATAGATGGTTCATCCATACACCAACCAAAAGCTTGAGACCTTCACGATAAGTTGAATTGTACATGCTTCAACGATGTATCCAACGGCACATCCAGTGCTGACAAACACTTGTCCTATTAGCCATACTGAACACCAAAAGCATCCTCTCGTCCTGAAATTGTGTGCAACTGATTCCCTCCAACCAGATGCATTTGTTAATCAGCTGTTAACACCTGCAAAGTAACAAAGTTACAGCCTGTATTCCCCCATTCTTAAATAGTCTTGAATTTAAAAAAAAATTTGCAGTCTGATACAGAAGGCTAGAAGACCTGAACAATATGAAAGTGCTAGTTATTAATTTACAGAGATCAGGCATCACATAGTGCTATGAATTATCCAATATGCTACATATGAATACAGCTGTTGATACCTTACAAAAGCTTCTGGTCGTTTTTCAAGGCTACTTGAAAAATCAATAACCTTGGCTTGTATGTACATAAACGTGAGTGTTTGTTTATGCAGAAAGATTCGCAGATTCCACCACTACCAGAGGTATAATCTTATCGTGGCCCCTTGGCCACAGCGATAATGAAATATTTAGTCCCATTATCAATTCTAGAAGATAATCCACCCCCCTCCCCCTTTATTTGTTTCAGTGGGAAGAAAATACGAAGGAGTTGCTGTCTCAGGGGCTCCAGCGGACAGCGTTGTTCAGAGCTTCTTCTCTTGCATCGTGCTCAAGTTCTTGGTTTGGTTTCCTGAGCCATCGGTTGCATTTTAGTTGCTTTTCCCCCCACATCTTCTGGTGCTATTTCCCATTTGACAGATTGAAGAATGACTCAGAAGAACCAGTTCTGGAACCACTATTTAAGGGAACAACACAAGCTTTTTTTTTTTTTCACTTCACTACAATCAGTCACAGAGTAATAAAAAATAAAGTAGAATAGATGACTCAATTCATTCCTGGAGCTGTGCCCCCGAAGTTGAAAGTAGATGGCACCACCGGCGCTGTGAACTTGTAGCCGCCGTGTTTCTCGATCATTTTGGACTCTGGAAGAAGATGGAAAGCAACAGGGATTTGAAAATAGAAGAAATGTTCCAGGTTTTTTTTTTTTCTTTGTTTAAAAACTCTCAATTTCCCAAGCGAAAAAAATTAAGTAATTTCTTCAGTAGGATGAGAAGTATTTCCTTTGCTACTCTGCAGTTCTTGAGTCATTTAGTTTTCCAGTGCTCTCTACTGCCCCCTTTCACAACCTCTGAATGTTTTGTACTTGCTTTTGAAAAACACCATAAACAGTGTTACGTTTTAACAGGGAGCAGACTAAAATGCATACAGATATGCAATTTGACATGTTTATAATAAAACTTAAAGGTTTCAACCAATTTTAAAATGTCAGACTTTGTCATTCCCATAAATGCTGGGGGAAAAAAGGCATGATTCAGGTGTGCAGTATTGTTCCATTTCTACATCTATTCAGCTGCAGGAAAATGTAAAATAGATTGATTCGTTATCTGTTATGCCTTTATTTTTCCTTACATAGAAAAAAAGCTAATACCGTCTAAAGTTCAAAAATAGGTAAACTTGCCCCTTTTTGGAGTGAGTGTACTGCCATTTCTGACCACTTTGATAAAAACTTAAATCTCAAGATAAACCCCAGAAAATGAAAAAGAAACTTCCAAAATTTTCAGATTTTTTTTCTTTTCCATAAACAACCAATTAGGTGTATACTCTGAAAGCCTCATATTTATACCCAGCCTTTAAAATAAATTAAATTCCATACCTTTACAGAGTGCATTGGAATGCATTAGATTTGAGTTATGACAATTCTGATCACTTTTTTTTTACCCACTGGAAATAGCATTAATATAAATGCCATAAATAAAGAAAAAAAGCAAAGCGAAAGAAAGAAGGAAGCTGTGCATAAATTATTTTATTTTCAGAGTTGAACACAGTTTTGGAAATTATTTCCTCTTAGGTGGCGCTCACCATGTGCCGCCCGCCTCTGGTCTGCGAGCGTGCCGATTTCCAGAAGCTGTTTGCGCTGCTCCTCGTCGAGGGTTTGCGTTAGCGCCTGGTACCATGCGGGGTCGCGGCTCTGGATATCTGCGTGAAGAGACGGGTCACAGATGGATGAGCCCCACAGCTGCTGACTGCTACTAACACTGACTGATGACAGGCGGGCCTCTTACTCTGTAGTATGGCTTTAAAGATCTGATACTCGTCCACTAGATTATCCTCGTCATCTACAGATGTAGTGTAGCCCTCGAGTGCCGTCTCCTCGGCGTCGTCTTCCTCCCAGTCCTCGTCGTCTCCGTCCTCTCCCGCGTGCTTTGCCAGCATCTCCAGATACTCCTGGCCCTCCTCGTCAATATCGTCCTCGTCGCTTCCCAGCTCCGCTAAACAAAATAAAATTAAGAAAATCCATTTAGGATGCACTCAATTAATCCAGAAGCAAAACTCCGAATAAGGCTGGCGTAACAAAGAAAACACGCACCATTTTCATCCTCTTCTTCCCCGTCTTCGTCTTCGTCATCGTCTTCATTCTCGTGTTCCGCTCGACAGGCGTACGCCCTCTTCAGGCCGCTGAACAAAAGGATGGCTGCGGGAAGAAGCTGCCCGCCCACCTGGTTGATGGCCTGAGGTCTGTGATCGAGGTCAATGAGAGCGCAGAGGCCCAGGACGCACATCTTCCTGTCATGGAGGCTGGTAAACAGGAAGAGTCAAAGTTATATCATCAGAAAATGTAAAAAAAAAAAAACATTTAAAATTCCAGGCTCTTCATTTTCGTTTCAAACAGACTTGAAGGAGAGTAGCAGGAAATGGCAACATTAAGCTCATACCCGAGGAAGCAGTCGACATCTTTAAGCCACTGGGTAATGAAGTGGTTGGTGATTGGTTCAGTGCTGTTGGGGAACCGGAGATTCTCCAGAGTGTTGAGGAGGAGGGGTGGGCTGTAATAGAGAGCAGCGATGGCCACCTGCAGGCACATGGTCCGCAGCTCACTGGTCTTCACCTCCCGTGTCAGGCGCTCCAACGCCGTGCCGACAAACAGGGGAACAACCTGTAGCAAGGAGGAAGTCACGTTTGAACAAAATCTACTTTTAACAGCAATACCGACATCTTAGCAGCTCATCTATGTGAAACGTAAAAGCCTGACCTGATCAATGCCGCGACCTTTGCACTGCAGAATGATCACCTCCAACATCTTGGCAGCGTGGCACTCTGGATCTTCACCTGGATCACCTGTCAGGACCTGCACCAATCACACAGAGGGATTCATCTAGGTAACTTAAAAATAACCTTTTATTTAATTGTATGGTTTTAACTACATCATTTTTGCATACCTTTGGCAGTATTGAATGGCATGAAATTCTATCAGGTTGATGATCATTTTTGGGTGAATGTTAAATTTTTCACCTCTTTTGTTCCAAATTCTTAGAGAAATTTGTATCTCTTCTACATTTAAACAGCATTTTCTTTGTATTTCCTGTCTCTGAAATCTCTTCAAACTAATATATTTTATTGTGTAAAAAAATAAGTCCTATTCACCAAAACCAGCATTTCATGCATCAACATTTCAGAAGATTCATGAATTTGTTAGATCTGGTAAAGATGGACATTTCTGGTAGAAGTAATAATAATAAAAACAATATTTTGAATGTAATATTTCCAACGACATTTACCTTCTTGCACATGCTGTAGATAATCTCCAGGTATTTGGTGTCTGACAGGAGTGTGTCTGTATCCACTGTGACGTAGTTGTGAAGTAGAGGCATCATATCTAGTAAATATGATGTAAATTAGTTTACAGCATTTAGAAGTCTTAATTCGACATTGAACATATTTCACTTCTACGATGAGAAAAGCTTTCGTCAGTGTCTGTACCTGTAAAGTAATCAAACCCGTCTTGCTGGAAGACTTCGTACACAAGTGGAAGAAGCTGCCACATCTGTGGCGACACCTGCTGGCAGGTCAGGCTGTGAGCCAGGGACAAGATCTCCTCGTAAAACTCTGAGAACAACAGAGCCAGGAGTTTAAGGGTCATTTGGTTATTATTAGGTTTCCATAGTACAACATGCAGGTGCAACTTGAGCCACTTGTGCTTACCTAGAACGTGCTGCTGCAGCACCGTGCCGATCACCTGCAGACAGATGCCCTCCAGCTGCTGGGTGATCTGCAGCAACACAAGTTAGAGGCAATAAGCATTTTATCCAGAAAAAACAAGACAAATGGATAAATGTCATGTCAATTAGACTTAAATTGAAAGATGCATTTGTAACCTTATCCTAAGCAGCATTTCTATGAAAGTAATGTCAGACAATTCTGAAATTTTCTCTGAAATTTGAATTTGTCTTTGAAAATGTTTTATTTTCCTTAATTGAAAATTAAACAACTTTGGTGGAATTATTTTATAAACTGATCAGAGCTAAAAGACCTTGCTGCATACACTGCAACATACATGGATATTAATGGAAAGTTGAGTGGAAGGACAAACGGTGGAAGAAAAAGCTGCAACAGCTACAACCCACATCTAGGATTGGATTGTGAAGAAAAACAATATGTTGGGGGAGATTGTCCCCCAACATAGAGACGACAGTAAGCCTGTCGCAACATGAATTTGACTTCCATTCAGATTAATATTTGTAGGCAATTTTTTTTTTTATTATTAATTTTCTTTCACAGAGACTTCATAATCAATTTTATTTACGGTTTTGTTTGAGTGTGGTTTTTTATTTATTGCTTTATTTGGTTGTGTTTTATTAAATTTATTAGTGAGACTAAACTTTCATTAATAAGCTATTATCAAAATATTAATTGAAAATTGTCTCAAAATAAATATTGTTTTTCGCAATAATTTCTGGGGGACAATTTCTCATCCAGTAAAAATCCGTTCTTGTGACAGGTATTAGTATAACTAGAAGCAGCAACGTTGTCTTCACATGCATAAATCGCACCAATTCACTTCATCCAATGTGGAAAAAAATTTTGGCTTCCTATTCTCAGGTATGGAGCCATTATGCAATCAAAGCCTCAAACAGGATAGTCAATCTGTTTGGAGTGCTTTGACTTCAAGCAGCAGCAGTGCATCAGCAGACATGGTGGCAAAGTGCCCCGGCACTATTTCTAGCGTCTGCCTCAGCCTGTGAGTCATTCTGAACATGGAGAGAGCAGAGCCTGTTCCCAGGAGTTGGTGGGTGGCGCAACTGTGTTGGCAGGAAGCCTGCAGCAGACCGGAGCCCGTTTCCCATCATGAAGTGGCGTGAAGCGGAGTGGTCAGGACAGTAGCGCGAGCGTGTGGGTTTGCGCTGATGCTGCTCACCTCTTTGTGGTCCTCCACCACACTTAGCAACGTGTCGATGGTGTTGAGGATGCCCATGGCCGTCACCGCTTTATCATCGCCTCCCTCCTCATCAGGCCCCGTCTGAATCACCTGGTTGAACGTCATTGCCTGTGAAAGAGCAAGAACATTTATATCACGGGGAGACACACAGCAGATCGATTTCTCTTTGTATTGTTTACATTTTGTCTGAACCAAGTCTTCAATAAAGTGATATGGATTAAAAAAAAAATTTCTGGTCATTTATATTATCAGCTCTTACCAAGTGCTGCGTCATCTCCACGGCTATTGGAGTGACCTCCTCGCTGTATTCGCAGATCATCTTTTGTATGACGTTGGTGAGGTCATCGTTCTCCGTTTCCCTGACGATGTGCAGGAGAGCCTGCATCACCGGTCGAATGTAGGGAGCGATGTATTCTTTGGCTGACGAAACAAAATATGCATCAATGTGGTTTTTTTTTTTAATTTAAATTAAATCAAGTCTGTTATGCCTCACCTTTCTCCTGGTTGCTGATGAGAACCTGCAGAGCGATGGCGGCCTCCACCTTCACTGGCATCTCATTGTCATTGATGAGGCAGTTTCGGGTCAACTCCAGGGCGGTCTGCAGGTTCTGATCGCTTTTGAACTTCACCTCGCAGAAGTAATGCAGCACCCAGCAAGCCTTTTAAGAAACGGATATCACGATAATGTGGTATGATGAGCTGGAAGTCCAGCCGCACTGAGGCTTTATTAAAGGAAATGTGTAATCCGGTGCTCCACACTCACTCTGGCTCTCATGTAGCCCAGTTCACTGCGGAACAGGGGGAAGACATGATTCTGCAGCATGAACTCCATCTGGTCTTTGTAGATCTTTTTCTGTGCAAGAAGGAATTATGCAAATTAAGTATAATAAAATCTTTAAAACTGGATAAAAAAAAAAAATAAAAAAAAGCTACTGTGAAACAGCTAAATATGAAAGCATCAGAACACTGATTTTATAAATACTAAAAGGTGACTGCTACAACTGGAAAGGTCTAGGATGTCATTAGCGACCGTGCGACCCGGCCCACTCTGCGCCTCTCTTCGCCCTGGCTTTGTTGTGAAAGTATTTGCTTGACAAGGGGCTGCTAGATGTGCTTCCTTTCTCCTGTGTCATTTTCCTTCCTTCTGTGCCTCGCACACAAAGTGGTACGGACGTGTTCGCCATGCTGGAGAAAATGCAACGCCTAACAAAGCCGTCTCCCACAACATAACAAGACAGTGTCATGGAAGGGTCTTTTTATTTTTCCTACGCTCTGGAGGAGGAACACTCAAACTAATTTCTTTTTAACTGCCATCTGGAGAAAGTGACAGATTTCCACCAGCAATTCATGATGGAGTGATACAGAACAGGAATGAGGGGAGTTTTACTAAAGCAGAGGTGAAGTGGTTTGTTTTCTCGATGTCGAAATGGCAAGAAAATCTGTTATGTAAATAATCAGCCAAAACAGCAACATTAATATCAGATATCAGCTCAAATTTGTGCATTGGTGCATCTCTACCAAATACAAATCTTCAAGATACAAGCTGTGTTCAAACTGTAATTTAGATGCACTTTAGGGACAATTTAGATAATGATTTTATTCATGTTAATGTTTCAAACTAAAATATAAAGTTTGTCATTTAGCATAACAAAATAAAAATACATACGGGTATTAAATGGCAAAGATAGAAGACATCAACTTTGAACGTTTTTGTGCACAGCTTACTTTCAGCAGGATTTCAGCCAGAGAGCCTATCATATGCAGGGCCCCGTCCTTTTTCCTGGGGTCCGAATTGGGATCGGTGAGAATCTGATAGCAGAAGCCCATTGTCTTTTGCAGTACCTGAAAAAGAGCAGCAACCGGAATCCTTTTTTTAGCTCAGAATATGAATTGTAAAGTAAACAGAAATAGAATCTGCACGTCTTAAAATTTAGATTCAACGCACTTCTTTCCTCTTGTTGCAGGCGGTGAAGAGGAGCGTCTGGGCGGCCGTGGTTGGAGAGATGAAGTCCTCGAACACGTCTAACAGAAGATGACATGTTAGATAAGCTGTTAGTCATTGCATTCGTGCTCAATTGCTTTCGGATGACGGGCGAGGAGGGAGTTCCTCACCGAACTTCATGCGGATGTACTCGTACGGATCCTCCTGCCAAAGCTCCTCGTCGGAATCTGTGTAACACATGAGGGGGAAAACCACATCCTGAATGATGCCCTGAAAAACAAGAGCAACAGCCAGAGGTTTAGTCCAACAGAAGCCAGAATTTCTAGCAAAAAAACTTTAGTAAAGCAAAAGTGTCACGATACAATTTTCATGCATCGAACAGAACACTACATGCATCGACACTAAAACTTGAGAGTTTGGTGGAGCCACTGTCATGATTATTAAGAAAAAATATAGTTAACTGCAATAGATCTAGTCTTTGCAGTGACAAAGACTAGATCACTGCAAAGACCTTGTTTATGGGATGCCTAAATAAGCCACACTGGTACCTGGATGTGTGGTTTGAGGTTTTTCCACGTCAAAGCGTGTGCTATTCCTTGATTGATGTAGTTAAGCGTCTGTTGGAGAACTCTGGGAGCAACGTATTGCTTTTCCTTGTACTGGTATAAGACTTTCAGCAACACCTACGACACACAAGCACAAAAAACACCCAGACTTAACTTCACCAGGCTTTTACACAGTGAAGTTTAATTTAGCTGTTTGCAGTTTGACATTCTACCTGCTGGGCAGCCACTGCGTACTCCTTCAGGAACAGCTCAGCAAACTCTGCGTACTCTTTGGTTGTGTTACCGGGACTTCCATACCTGCAGACGAGGTTTGAGGAGTAATTCTGCTTTCCTTTAGATTTCCTTTTAAATCAAACGGTTGTAGGGATTTATTTATTTTTTTTTACCTCTCAAACAGTCGAGCCAAGATGTGAAGGGCCCATTTCTTGCATTTCCACCAAGGCAGCTCTGGTCGCTCATCTTCGTCGATCTGCATCGTCTCCTGCATAGATCACACCAGGAGAGTGTGTTCATGAAAGATTTAAAACGGGGCTCCTGCAGGTTTCACCAAAGGTCAATACATTTTAAGACCCTTAGCAGTGGAATTTAAGACTTTTATCATGACAGAAATGTAGAAAAGAAAATTTTATATAGTAGCAGTGACAGAGTTGTTCAGCCCACAATGAAAGCAGCATTGTACAGGTAGGAGACAGAAGTGAAGAAGAATGTCGCCCAGCTAACAGGCGAAAAATTTACACTTTATCCATGATAGACACAAAAGGCTAGCCAGCCAGCTAGCTAGTTTGTGGTAGTTACAGCCGGCGTGAGTCACAGAACGCAATGTTTGCGCATGACTTAAACATTTGCCCGATAGAAAAGTCCCATGATAAGAAAAACCTACATCTACAAAATTAAATAGTTCTGCCATGACAAAATTTAAGACCTGTGAGTAACAATTTTAAAACCAACTTACATTTTTAATAAATTTAAGACTTTTTAAATGCCTTAAATTTAGGTAAGCAAATTAAAGACTTTTTAAGGATGCAGACACCCCATGTAAAATAAACAAAAAAAAGAGAAACAGAATAGATAGAAAAATAAAGAACACCTTTACATTACATTAAAGGTGTTCTGAGCTTACTGGGGGAACGTCTCTGTCCACGACTGTCTTCAGGATCTCCATCCACTCTGTCAGGATCTGTCTGTTGATGAGCTCCAGTGGGAGATTATACTAGGGGGAATCAACACACTGATTTTAACATAAAAGTCCCATCACAAGAGCAAAAACTGACTTCAAGTCAAGACCATTTGTGGTGGTTAAACTCAGATCCAATGTGTACCTGAAAGAGAGCGTAGAGGATTTTGAAGATCTGTTTCTGAATGAGGACAGATTCGTTTGAGTGGTCCTGGAGCAACTGGATGAAGCGGTCCTTAAGCATGGGCATGAAGATGTGCATGGCTGCCACCAGAGGCTGCCTCTCTTCTGGTTTTTTATATCTGAGTCAAACATGAGCGCCGTGTTAATTCTGCCACAAAACATGGTGAGAGAGACAACAGAAGACATCCAGTATGAAGAGCCAGGACTCACTCGTAGTTTTTGACGAGTTGGTAGAGGCAAAGCAGGATGCCCAGCCAGGCTAAACTGTTGTCCGACTGCAGGTAGAAGCCGATCTTGTCCACGATGCTCGTCCACTTCCCAGGGTAGTCGTGCTTGATGATGTGGTGAATACATGTTGTCAGCTGGACTCTGGTGGAGCCAATTTAGAAAGCGACAAAATATGAGGCACGAACGGGAAGGGAAAGATGGATGCATGACAAAAATAAAAAAAAATCTGAGCTCCTTTAGCTCAACTGAGCCAGCAGGGTTTGTGGTTACCTGATGCGCTCGGGTGATTGGATGATTGCCTCTACTATGTTGTCTCGGATGAACTGCCTGTCTTCCTCTGGGATGTTATTAACGGGTGGCTCTGTGCCAGCAACTTCTCCATCACTCCAGTGCTGGATGATTTTGTTCTTTAGGTAAATCACACCTAAAATAAGAAGTAGCACAATGCTCAGGCCTTCTTATCACTTCCAAATTAAATAAATCTGACAAAAACCACCAGATCCTGCTTCACTTTGTGTCTTAACTGTAGAAATAAACTCTTCCCTAGCTGAGTGGTTTTGAATGTAACACCAACGTGAGCTCGAGTTGCCTCTACAGTGTGCGACTGCATGACACGCGGGGAGAGGCATTTGACAAAGCAGAGATGAGAAAGCAGACGTCAGAGTGCTGACACAAATGTCTCCACCGCTGGTGATCATAATCCGGCCCATCAAGGCTGACAAAGCATGAAACCCCATCCTACACCCCCTTTCTATTCATCTCCAACCAGTACAGCACAAAACACTCGTTCAAGTAGTGACCAATGTTGTGATGTTTTCGTATGAAAGCAAGATAAAGACTTGAGAATAACCAGGAGTCTAATGTGTCAGCTTTCACTGTTTTAATATAATAATAACCCTTATGAAGGGGAAAACTCCCCAACAAATCTAATCTGTTTGTAATTTGGTACACAGGTAATTTACTACATCTGAATGTTGCTGTATTAGAGCTTTACCTTAAAAGTAGAGCTACGAATGTGTGAGAATTAGAAAAATGAACCAATTTGACCTGACAACTTTAAACATGTATTCTTCTCCCCATTTAGTAACATGTGACTGAATCAAAACAAGTTCTATTTAGCAACAGTGTGTGTACACAACTTCAGGAAGGCCCTTTAACCTCTAAAAGCAGGCATGACTCATTTATCAATGCTAATAGATCCTAATTAAACTTGTACACAAGTCTATGCTCGCATAAAAACATTACTAGTCAGAAATTAACATTTCAGCAAAGAGGTAATTCAATTTGAAAACAAAATAAAATAACTAATCACTATTGCTGTTACGTTCCAGAGCCCTGTTCAAATTATAAAAACTTGCTGAAAGCACAGTTGCTAGGCAAATACTTCAGGATTTTACAGTGGCAATTTAATCCTTAATCATTTCATAAATATGTGTATGAAATTTAATTATGGCATGCAGTACATAGTTACTGGAGGGTATTTAAAACACGTGCAACACTGGCTTTTGTTTACTCTAAAACAGTTGGCAAGATCAAGCCTCACCTGCTTGCCTGACCGGCAAATCCAGCTGATCAGACATGGTGACACGCAGCAGAGTGGACATGAAGTTAACCTGGGTGTGAGCCTGCAAGTATTTTCAAAAACAGACGATTATGATCAGACATGCGATCTTAAACATAATATAGACTTTAGTTATACAGCCCAGCATTTCTGACTTAGCAGTTTGAATTTTTCCAAAGCAACTTGGGTGAGAGTGCCAAAAAAGGCAAGCGGAATATGTGAAACAAAGGCGTTTGAATGGTTATACTTGCTTAAACTGTTACTGAGCAACTAAAAACAAAAACTGAATACACTCCGTTAGCTGAGCATTGAAAGATTTTTGCATACATATACAAAAAAGTGGAAACAATTTGTATCTTAAATTGTACAGTATTAACAAATTAGTAAAATCACACGAAGCAACTATTTGAATTAAATAAATTCTAACTCTGCTGAAAAGAAATTTTCCAAAACATTACACATCCTTTAGCACAAAAAGTTTGTTATTTCACCAAGTACATTTCTGCATAAGAGCAAAAAGCTGTTATGCTTTAAACAGCACCGATGCATGAATGAGACAAAATAAGTACAGGAGCACAAATACAGTGGTATGCCAAGCTCTTTGCAACAAGCACAACCCAACAAGCCTCAGTAAATTCTTTCAGTCTCTCTGCAGCGACTCTTTGTCCATCTGTCTTTGGACTCTAATCGACTAAATCCTAAATCTTCCCCTCAAAAAGGCCTGCAGTTTGTTATTTTCTAATTATTCATTTGATTTGATTTCTGGAGGTCTTAAATCTTAGGCCCCAGCTTTGGGAGCCACTAGTTAAATGCACCAACAAAATTATCACTAGCAGTATTTCATTAAAAAAAAGTCGAAGTGTGGGAATGGACATAACAATCCATATATTTATTCTGATCTCTGCAGACATTTTATTTAAAGATAATCCCAATAGGCTGAGTTGGAAGACAACACTATTCTCTCTGCTCTGGCATTCAAGTGAACTATCAATGCATATGTGGGTGTAGGGAAAAAAGAAAAAGAAAAAAATTTGCCCTGAGCACAGCCAAAAATATACTTGAGATGTTTGAGTAAGTAGAGCAAAACACGAACATTTGTCATCATCTCCGTTATTGTTTTGATAGAAATCACAAAACTGTATTGTGGCACACCTGCGAAACTAAAGCCAAACAAGCCAATAAGGGAAATTAGAACTAGGATTTTGATTCAAGCATGATTTTGTAAACTCTAAAACAGAACCTGATTCTATTTTTTAAAGTGGGGTCTTTCAAAATTGTCAAGATGTTTTTGCAAATCACAGAGGAAACAAATAATATCCAAACTGTTAAACCCATAGTCATTGGCATTTTAATTTCTCAGAGAAATAAAAAGGATTCCTCATACTTATGACATAAATGCAACTATTTTTTTTACATTCCAATTGTTTACATTGTAAGTTTTAAATCCACTGGTGTTTCTAATAATTTTTCCCCTTTGCTGCTAAATAATATTAAAAGACTAATTTGTCACTAGAGCTATTAAATGTGAGGAATATTTTATGGCAACCGTTTTCTATACATTTCAAGGGATTTGTGGACTATTCCTTTTTTTTGCCATCTTTCAAGTCAGTTTTCTTCCCATGCTCTGATCATAATTAAAAAAACTTAAAGATGATCAAACTATGTAAAGACCAAGTGGGTGATCTTAAAAATCCAGGGTATTTTCTAGACTGTTTCACCTAATTAACCATTGTAGTGGTTATTGAATGAAAATTCAATTGAATGAATATTCAATAACCACTACAGTCTGTGATGGGCGTTGGTATTATCTGCCTTCTGCAAGTCATTTAGGCAGATAAAGACTCAACTTCTACTGCAAGTTATGGTGCGTCTTTTTTAAACAGCATAATGAGACAATCACAACTATATGTTTAAAGCAGGGCATTTAAATAGAGACTAATGGCAGACCACGAACTAAGTTGGTGGACTTTAAATCGGAGCTTCCGCGTGTCTGCTTGATATATATATACAGCTACCTGTTCGCCGCTAACGTGATTAAAGAAAGTAAAACAAACATCAGATTGATTGTGAACTGTGTCGTTTCCATTATCTAAAGCAACATTGTGTACAGATCCGAGCATATCAGTGACACGTGAGCAGAAGAGGCAGCTATGTAGCGCAGCTAGCTGATATTAGCCGCACAGCTACTCTTCCTCCTCCTGATACCCAAGATTAGGAATTATCCAAGAATTCCTACAGCTTTACTTGTTACCAGATAACCCAGAGGTATGGGTTTGAGCTTATGTGGGCTCTGACACGGTTTTAGCTGCATCAAAACAGGACGTAGCTAAAGGAAACTGGCCGTACTCCTCACCAGAACTGGTTAGCTTGTTTAGCATTAGCAACACAGCTGGCTTCAGATGAAGCTAATAGCGGTTACTGACATCGCCATTAAAAAAAAAACCTTCCCAGTTAGGGCTTGTAGTGGTAAGCTGACAACACATAAACCCGTGGTAATACGCAGTACACGATCAGAAACAGATTTCGCGGTTGATATATGAAGCTAGGGGCAGCAGAGCCCGGTGTGCGTGATGGCTGCATCTTTATGTTTGTGGACGGCCGAGGCCCGAGTTCAGAACCGCGCCACAATCTTGACATCACCGCGAACAGCTAACCTCAACTTTTTACCTCGTTCAGCTGTCTCTCCGCGGCCTCCCGCAGGTTTGGGTCCATCGTCCCCCGAAGGGCCTCGACCAAAGACTCGGGATCCATCGTGAAAACTCTGTTTGCGGCTCGGATTTTAATATTTCAGAGGTCTGTCAGTTCCCAGTCACTGCGCACATGGACGCACGGCTCTCCGGTTACCCGGCGCGAAAGGAAGCAGTGAATGAAGTACCCGGATAGATCAGCGCCAAATTTGTGCTACACGAACATCCGGCTGCAGCTGCACCACTGTGGGAGTTGTAGTTTAGACACTGGCTTCTATAAATTCTGTTTTCTTATAATTTTTTGCGTACAACTAAACGTTATCTGAGACATTTTAAAGTCTGCAATATTTATCTATTTCTAAACAGCAAATAAAAATAAGTGTAATTTCATAAAAACATATCAAGTGGACTAGTTTACATTGAAATACATACATTAGGACAATTCATTAAATTAACTGTAACATGACCCTGAGGTGGGTATTTTACGTATACACAGAGCAATGATGCACTTGTGATTTTATTATTCATCAATTGGAGCTTTATAACAATATTTTGTTTTTTCTTTGTACATTTTGTAATAATTTTTATTTTTTTCTTATTTTCTGCTTTTTTTACCCTTTACATCTTTGTAATTGCATGTTGTCATATACACATCTCTTCATATTGGAATTTATAACATACTGTCACCTTGTGCTACTTATCCTACATGTTTAGCAGGAAATATATACTGAATATCTTTTTGTTTTTCTTATTTATTTCCATACTTTTTATATCTTCAGATGTGTGGAGGGATTTTTGCTGTTTGTTTTTTTTTTTTTTTTGCTTGTGTTATTTCTCTCTTTATGGATTATTCTCCCACAAATAAATTGGAACTGGTAATAAAGTAAGGCCCATTTTCCAAGCAATTCTGAGAAAATAAGGGTCACAAACTTCCATCAAGATGAGTTGTCATGGTTGATTCTTCAAACAATATCAGATGTTCTTTTGTAACAGTGGCTCCAAAAATCTTTATCTACCATGGCAGCAATAAAACATTTTTCTGATAAAAAGCTGTGTCTCTGTTGTTGGAAATTCAACTGCTTCCTTCAAACAACAACCTCTAGGTATTTTAGGTTGAATGACTTCCTTGTCATCACTAAAATCTTTTATTGGATGTCACTTTGGTTTGTGAAAAAGCATGTGGGGAAACTCCTGGAGTATTTTCTAGATGTCAAATTAAATAATAACATTATATATTACTAGAGTACTTGCTAGATTTCTTTGGAATCTGTGGTATGGTAGGATTTGTAAAAACCTTAAAATAAAGGTATCTATTATTGCTGTAGTACAATCTCACCAAAATACATAGAATATAAAAGAATTGAATAAAAATATCCTTTATTGTCAATGAAGGAATTCAGATGTCACAACAGCAAGTTAGGGTAAGTGGGAGCAGGCATATTGCAAATAATCTACACATAAGAGCCTATACAGTAAGGCAAAATTAAATTGTATATTGCAATTACATGAAGTCATGTATTTGGATTCAGGTACAAGTTATTTTTACTTTTCAGGTACACAAATATCTGTTGTCAAACATGTAAAATAGACTAAAAGTGGGACAAAATGAAAGCAAATTTTGAATATTTCCTTCCTATCTAACCACAAATATTCAAATTAAATCCCCGTAATTAACTTTTGTCCTTTGATTTTTGAAAGTTTTCAACTTACAGATGACGTTTAAGCATGATTAACTTATTTATGCTGTACTGTAAGTTCAGCTATGTTCCTGAAGGGGGCGCTACTGTGGGTAGTTGGGGGTTTGCAGCTCGACGCGTGGAGGTGAAAGGTCGCTCTGTCTAACGTGTCGTCAGACTGTCACACGGTGTCACTGTGCCGGGGTTGCTGCTGATTCACCCATCCATATACTGAGCACCTACCTTCGTAACAACTGTAAAAAAAAAAAAAATGGCCAAAAAGCGGAGAGATGTACGAGACGCGGACAATTTGTCCTCATCGGCGCAGACGGAAGTGAAGTCTGGCGACACAGACTCTCAGCTTCTGAAAGGTAAGTTCCCTAAAGAGGCTAACTGTTGACCGGAGAGGAAAGGGTATTGAATACCTATCGGCAATACAAATTAGGCAACACACTGGGCTTCGGTCTTCTTATTTACACGAACATCGGTCAGTATTGAAGAGCAGGAGCTAAAGTTGGCCACAGCGAGTTAGTGAAAAATTACCCTCGAGCGATGACTTCGATGGTTAGCATGATACCGTCATAGATAGTAACAGTTGAACAGCGAAACATACTTCTGTCTTTTCAAAAATAGCAACACGGGGCAGCTGTAACTGTTACATTAAAATCATACCACATAATAAGGTTTTACCTCCTATGATTAGATAAATAGTTTAAGATGTTCGTTGGACCATCAATTGATCTTTAGAGGAAGTTAACTCTAATTTAGTCCTGGGAAATCTACAGACATTTGTCATGAAAACAAACCGGAAGCTAATCAAAGGAACTATGTTCATCACTCGAGTTAGTTCTCCGATTCTTGGTTACAATTTTTAAACATTGCTGGAATGCTGTGGCCGAAAACATATTTGTTTACGTGAATTGAGTGAATATGTAAATTATAGGTCATTTAATTCAGACCTGTACATTATATCAAGTTGTAATGGTCTAAGGCTAAGCAGTATTAAAATTGCAACAGGTGCCAGAGTTACACTGATACTCCCACTGCCAGGCATTCATGTCTTTTACACATCTGTTGTATTTATGACTCTCATTGCCTTTATTCTGCAGGCTATTTTGACATTAACTGGATCAGATACTACGGCTCTAAGAACATGATTGCAGCAATTTGATGTTGAGAACATAAGAATAGTGTCAAACGATATGGGTTAATTGCAACTGAGACATCACTATAAGCAACAATTGCATTGCAATAGCTTGTGGTTCTGACAAACTATCACTTTTTTTTTCTTCAATAAAATTTCCTGGCATTTTAAAGAAATATGAACTTAGTAGTGGTCTGCTTAAAATTGGGGCTATTTGTACATTTTCTTGGCATTTTAAGGAATTTGTGTAGGGTTTCTTCCCTACTGAAAATACAACACTTACTGCTTATCTATACCTGACAAATTCAAATGAATCAAGGCTACAACTATCTCCAGCCTATTGTTGTGTAAAGTTGGTAACTTTCTGACGTTTATATTGTGTAAATCCCCATCTCATTTACTCTATGTAACAAGATCTTCTAACACTTGTTTCTTTAAGTAAAAATAGATAAACTACTGTGGACTGTAAATGAATTATGTTTTTGTAACTATCATTCAGTGCAAAAGGTGCCTTCAATCAGAAGAGTCAGCTTAGCATGGCACTTTTTACCCCTAATTCTTGAGTTGGTTTGTTACTTTTTATCATTTTTGTTTAATTTTTCCACCTGATTCTAGCCATCAGATATTTTTTATGAGTTTGATTAAACAGAAGAATGCTAAAAGGTTTCCAGAATAACATGCCATCTTGAGAAAGTCCTTAAATAGTTGTATCTTTCCTGAAGCTCAATTAAATGAGCTGTGCCAGCAGTAGCAGAGGTCTGTCCCACATGAAAACCAGAGTTCCCTTAGGGACCTCAACAAGTGATCCAAAAGACACAAACAAATGACTCAAAACTCCTGAGGAGCAAGATTATCTGGTTTTTACAGTAACTATCATTTTCTTTTCTCACAGAGGCTCAACAAAGTATAGGAGGTTCAACCCGCATGTCTCTGCTAATTCTGGCATCAATATTTGCGTGCTCTGCCTCAGTCATGTACTTGGTCTACAGGAACTTCCCAGAACTTCAAGAGTAAGTTTCTTTTTGGTTTAGCAAATTTTAAACGGGTTATGTATGGGGCCGTGGGGGTAGGGGTGGCAGCATCAGACGTTGTACCTTTTAGTGTGAGTCACTATTAATAATAATAATACTCTATTGCTTTAATGCTTTACTGTTGAATACAGTCAGCTAATTCTAGTTGAGAGGCTTGCTTTCATTGACACAGAAATAATCTGACTGAAATGCTCAGTCCTTTTCTTCCTGACCACCTGTGTATTTTGTAAATGAGTTTTAAAAAAGCTTCAGATTTTAATATGAAATTTTACTAATAACATGATCAGACTTTGTTTACACTGGGGAAATAATAAGCAAAACTTAAAGTTAAAATGAACCTTTCAGCTCTTTTGTTAAACATAGTTAAAGGCTTTATAGCACTATTTAAACTGAAGGAGAGAAATGTTTATGATAAAAGCAAGAAATGGACTCCAACAGCAGAACATCTGTCCAAACATGAGCAATAGAACTGATGACTTATTCCAGGTAAATTAAAACCTGTATGTAACCTTCCTCCCTTGGTTGTTTGTCACCTTCTAGCATGACACAGAATGAAACACGTTTCACAATGTGACTTCTGACTCCATGCAAATGGCCCCACAGCTGAAAAATAAAAGACACAGTTAGTGTTGTGACTGACTGGTCAGCCACGCAGTTCCCACTCATAGGGTCATATTTTTCCATCCCAGCCACTAGAAAACTTTACAAATTATATTTGTAGATGTTAAATGTTCTTACAGTATTTTGTTAATTGTTGAACTAGAAAAATATGACCCTAAATAAAAAAATAAAAAAATAGTGAAGAGCTGCCTCCACCAGCCTTCCTCAGCATTCTGGTGGGGGAAGCCGTGAGAGTGCCTGAAGGACCCGTTGCATGCAGTTACTCATCACACCACTAGGTGGTTCTAAACATATGCATCAATTAAAAATCTCATTATAAATACCTACTATTATTATTATTATTATTTTGGGTAAAATTCACATACACATACATACACACTTTTCTCTCTGTTACATATAGCTGCATCACACTTTAATTTAGTCATACTTCCTCACCTTTTACTTTTACCTCAAAAGTATCGAGTGTTTAAAATATGTCATGTTTGGAGGAGTAGCAGTGCTAAAGGTATAACTCTGCTGTTTATCTGAGAATACATGATTAGAATTTTATACTTTTTTTCTGAATTGCAATTGTCTTTTTTTTTATACAGTGATGAAATGGAAAAAATCAAGATCCCTAAAGACATGGATGATGCCAAAGCTTTAGGAACAGTGCTGTCCAAATATAAGGACACCTACTACACCCAGGTGTTGGTGGCATATTTTGCAACATATATTTTGTATCCTTAAATAGAAAAAAAAATTCCCTGTTTGACTAATGAATTTTTATTTATTTATTTGGCATTTAATCATTAATTTTGATTACATTTTGTTTTGAACTTGGTGTAATATTGTTAGGCATGGCTGTTCTCTGACTTTTTTTTCCCTACTATTGCTTTTCACTGTGTAGAAAGTGTTTCAATGTGTTTGTAAAGTTGTTCACCTTAACACTTGAGTCAGCCTCCAGACGTTTGCTATCCCTGGATCAATCTTCCTCAGCATCCTGTCTGGCTACCTTTACCCTTTCCCTTTGGCTCTTTTCTTAGTCTGCTTGGTGAGTAGAAAAGCTGTGGAAAATGAATTTGAAACAAGCCCTGCATTGTGACAAATACATTTATGCTAGAATATTAACATCCAGGATGATCTGTGTTTTTTTTATTACTTTATTATATTTCTACAAAGTATTAATTGAACATAAAAATCCATCGGAGTATGCAGTTTTTTTGCCAAGCCAAATACTTTTTCAGAAAGACTTATTAACATGGCTTAAACTTAAATTATAGAATATAACTAGTAAGATGAAACTTAGTTGCTGCTATATAGTCTTCCTTAAACTTATTCAATTATTATTATTATTATTATTACAAAGTTTCTGATTTAGTTCAGCACTTGAATGTGCCACTACTGGTTTTATTGTTCTCTTTGCCCGCCTTGCAACACTTTCAGTTTTCTATATTATAATGATCTGTGTGAAAACTGTTTTGCAAAAAATAATTCATAAATGTGTTCATAGTAGCGAGGGTTGTGGTTAGAGCGTGAAAACCCAAAACCCTCAGCATCATCTTTGGAACTTCTTGGTGTGGTTTCTAAATAACTGCACAACTGCTGCTTGATGTTAAGTAAGCGAAGTATACAGCTGCTGGTTGGAGCTAGACATTATTCTAATCTGCTGTTTATTTATTTATTTAAGGTTGTTTTTCAGTTTATGATTTTTAACTCATTCTGTGTGGCGTCTTTCCCTTTTATGTTTTAATATGTCATCATTTTTCTATTCTTCTGGCAGTGTTCTGGTCTTGGAGCTTCCTTCTGCTACATGTTGTCATATCTGGTGGGCCGGCCGGTGGTCTACAAATACCTCACAGAGAGAGCACAAAAATGGTCCCAGCAGGTAATAATTCATAAAAATATTAACTTGTGCTTTTAGTGGAATTCTGAAGACATAGAAACAAACTTTAAAAAAAAAAAAAAAGTTAAACTGAAATAAAATTTTTGTAATTTTTTGAATTAAGGACTATTAATCAAGCAGTCATAGCTCTAGACTAATATAGTGAAGCTGTTGTGTTTCTTTTTCTTTGTGTTGATTGTACTATGAATGTTTGAAAAGTAAAATTTTGTGGTAATGTTTTACCGAGGTAGGAATAAGTTTCTTCTTTTTTCTTTACTTGTTGGCAGGTTGACAAACATAGAGATCATTTAATCAATTACATCATCTTCTTGAGGATAACCCCGTTTCTTCCAAACTGGTTCATTAACATCACCTCTCCGGTCATCAATGTGCCTTTGGGGGTGTTCTTTGTCGGAACCTTCCTCGGTAACATCCTTTGTGCTTTCTATTTCATTTTCCTTTTGGTGAGATTGGTTGTTCCTGACTTGCTTGTGTTTACCCCGGCTACTTGACAGGAGTGGCACCGCCGTCCTTCGTAGCGATCAACGCTGGAACAACACTGTACAAGCTCACCACAGCCGGCGAGGCCGTGTCCTGGAACTCCCTGGCCGTGCTCGGCATCCTTGCCGTTCTCTCCATCTTGCCCGTCTGCTTCCAGAAAAAGCTGCAGCAGAAACTCGAGTAGAACTCTTGGAACACCTCAGCATCTCCTTCGCCGACTGACCCTACGTTTCCCTTTGCTCGGCTCAGGACCTCAGCTGTTGCACTGTAGCTGCTTTTTCGACAGTCTCATGCACTACTGCTGGAGTGCCGTTCTTGGAGAAGTCATAACAAGCACTGACCACAAAATGCATGCTGTGGTGGATTTTCTATTTTTTTCCTCATGCTAAGCAACGTGTAAACTACTTCTGTGCAGAGTTATTTTCTGTGACTCATGTTGCTGATTCTGGCACAGTTTGTAAATAAGGAATTAGATTAATTTGTTTTTATTTAAGGCACTGCTTATTTTTGATTTTTTTTCCAGACAAATACAGGTGCTATTGGTAGGATGCTTTCATGGTTTTGCTGCAGTGCACAGGTTGTTATTCTGTCTGCAGCTGTGCCATTAGTATCTTATTTAAACTGTAGTGAACATCCGCCTTTAAAGTCACCAGAGCAATGGTTGCCTATCTCTAGCTGAATAACATTTTCTAAATGGTCAAGTCTTTAATTCTATTAATATTTATTTGAACATTTTTGTGTCTGGTTTTATCTCAATTATCTGTAACACCACAGCAATAATGTTACACTGTTCTATTTTGATTTTATTTTTTGAATGCCTCATTTTTTTTAGGTTAAAATGGATGTTCTAACTAAAATTGTGCCTGGATTCACTGCCACACTGTTCCCTTTGTAACCTCTATGTTAATATAAGCAGCCTAAAGAAGGACTTTGCTTTTTTTCCCCCAAACATGCTCAAGGTTAATGTTTCATTTCCTGAGAAGATTTCCAGGGATTGATACTCTTCTGTTATCTTTAACTTATTCAAAGTAAATATTAATGAGAGGTGTTTACGCTGTTAAGAGGCCTGTATTTGTATGCTTAAAAACACTGTTGACTTTGAAAATGAAACTTATGCATTTGGTGAGGGAAGTCAATAAATTGTGATGAATGCAATCTTATTCCATTTTCCTATATAGTCAAAGACTTCTAACTTCATATTTCTCCCAAATGCTGATTCTCCCAAAAAATAATGCAGGTACATTTTGATTGCTATTACAGTGATATTTACCAGCCCCAGACTGAATATTTATTTGTTCTTAATGGTATTTTATCCCTAAAAAGGAAGATAATTTTTGTCATCCCCTTTTTCATTTATTTAAATTGCAGTATTATTCTGTGCTGAGTAGTGAAGTCCTTCCGTTTCGGTAACAAACGGATAAGTTTATGTCCAGACTAAGCTATTTTTAAAATCACCAATTAAAATGTTTTTACTTTGCAATTAAAGTGTCTGTAAAAAGAGCATGTTTCTTTTTTCGTAGGTGCTTGATGTTGAATTTCTCAAGTATGAGGTTTTAATGGATGGGTTAGTTTATTGCATTCTTTGTGTTCATAAAACATCAAGTTCTCTTGAATGACAATGTTTCTCTTTCACATCTCAATTATTGTTTGCTTTACTTCAAATATGAAAAAAAATAAATAAATAAACTTTAAAAAGAGCAAGAGATTTCACACAACTAAAGTGTGAATAATGCCACCAAGTGGTGATGATTGGTTATTCAGGCCATTCTTCCATATTCAAGTTCACTGGCAGAGTTTTTAGGAGGGATTTTAGATTTCTAAAAATGTGGCGACAGACAGTTTCGGGTTTTTTAAAATTGATATTATGAAAATGTACAGATCAGAGCCCCTGTCCTGCATAGCAGAAATAATTTGGTCCTTTCTCTAGATATTTTAGAAAACGACTAAATAGCTTAACACTTTCATAACTACAATAAGAATGCCTATATATGTATATCAACAACCCTTTGATTCTGACATCCGCTTCAGAAATAAAAGAATATAGCAAAAATATACTCTGCAACCTTTATTTGTTTAAAATGATGAGTGCTTATATACTCAATAATTATTGGGGACCTCTGTTAACGTGTTTTGAAAACTGAAAATGTTGCCACTGCTAGACATATGATCTAACAAATCATCAATTCAAAACCGTTTGAATTGATGGTCATGAACATTAACTCAAACATTACCCAAGCATTTCACAGAAATATTCTTTCTTTTACATTCACAAGTTCCTACATGTTTTTAGGTTTCAAATTTATTTCAAATGCATATATGTTTACTTAGATACTTAGGTTAACCTTGTAGGTATTTAATCTCTACTTAGAAGAAATTTTATTTGAGGCAATTACTCATGTAAGTTAAGTTTGTTCATTAATTTAGAAGCTAATGTTAGAAATCTAATTCAATTCTCATTTTAAAGCTTGTGCCAATTTTAAGAGCCCAATAACACGCATTTCAATTGGTTCCTCAGAGCTTTTAATTTGAAGGGTGTTTTATTTTGAAGGAGGTGTGAGCGGATGTGTTCGGATCGGCTGTGCCTACTGCGGGTTCAGCAGCTAAATATGAGTGCAGATTTTCGAGCCTCGCAGTAGCGTCTCGCACGTAATGGCCAGGAGAACTCATTTCTCCGAGTTACTTTAATATGCTCGGTGCTCCAGGTGTGAGGGCATTACCGGACCAGTCTCAAAATGACCACCGGCTTCAGCTCCGGTTCCTCCCGGTTCGCAGATTATTTTGTGATCTGCGGACTCGACACCGAAAGCGGGCTGGAACCCGACGAACTGTCCGGTAAGCCTATTAGCCGTTGGGATAAAATGTCGTGTTGATGCTGGGTGAAATAAGGAAAAACTAGGTTGTTAAACGTGTGTTTCTGAAATATATTTTTTTCTTTTGGGGCTCTTTGTTTTCTCTTGTACTCACTCTTGTTTATTTGTGTGTTTTTAAGATGTAATGTCGGCTGTTGAGGTGAAAGCGGATCGAGTATAATAACGCTGGGCCTAGTTTACCTTCCCTCCGCCTGTTTGTTTGTTTGTAACGCTCGATTAGGATCCACGGGATTACTGACTGCTTATTCCTCTTTATCTCATTTTAATTCAGCGGTTGTCCTGAACCTCCTCTCTGTCCGTGTTGGGGTGTGTTGCAATAAACATTTAAAGTGAAAAACGCTCAGCTTTAAATGCACTTTAGAGCAGAGTACGTATCTTTAACAGTGCCTGTTACAATTATGTAAAGAGAATACATGAAAATAGTCAGTTCAGACTGTCAGATGCCCCCTACACAATACCAGCATCCACCGGAGACACGCTGTACTTGTAACATTTTAAAAGGGCACACCCTTCCATTCAAAAACGATGACATAAATAGCTTAAATGCCTAATCTTAGCACAATAGTCCGTCACACATCTATCCCCCCCGATGGACCCCTTTTTGTTTTTATGTTGTTGTTTTTTTTTTCCTTCAGCAAAAGTATTGTGATTGAAAGAGACCTCTGCAGCATATAGTTTGGGAGCTCAAGTGATAGGATACAAGTAATTGAGACTTTCAAGGGAAAATCTTCACCCCGGCCTCCCACTGTGAAGAAGATTTGATGGCATTTGTTATGCTGTAAGGGAGACACTTTGCTGCCATGGCAAGTGATTAAATGCAACGATGAAGTGTGACGTGAGTGGCCAACACTGAGTACAAGTGATTGGCACATTGGTGTATGATGACCAGGACAGTGATGTCAGGGCCGGCATGTGGTATTAAATCACCTGATCTCAGCTCAACTGACATGCAGGACTGATGATTCCCTCCAAAATCAAACCACAAACTGAGAAAACACCTTTTTATTGCCTGTTGACAATGAAACAGACCAGAAGCACTGTCAGTACTTTAGACAACAACTGTTCTAGTGTGCAGCAACAAATTTAACTAAACATTTTGAGTTCAACAATACCTTTGACGCAAGAAGTCTAATCACTGTTTTCAAATTTAAATGCAGCACTTTATATATAAATATATTTAACAAAGTTTGCTTTGGGAAGTTTTTAGGTCTGTTAATTTCCTTTAAGTGTTTTTGCTGTTTTATGACATTAAGCTTTGTAAGATGTACCAGGCTTATTAGTTCTAATGTCAGGGTTTTCCATACTAATGCCAGTGTTAACAGTACATTATGGGGAAACCCTGAATGCTGAAGAACTAAAAACCGGTCTACTGACCTCAGATTATATCTTTAAGATTATATTTGCATTCAAATGTCCCATTATGCTTATTAATACTGAAACTTCTTGTTCTGGTTTGTAAAAACGACTCTTTTCAACTTAAAATGGGTAACAACTGGTGCTAGAATCCCATTACTTTCAGTATTGTTTAATTGGGCAACCTTGAATATTTTGCTGTCTGAAAACAGGAACCAACTAAAATTTGTGAAATTTTCCTCTTATCTTGTTTCTGTCTCATGCAAGTGTGATTTATTGTGACTCAACATGTAGTGAAAGGCCTGTGAGGCTGCTGTAGCTGAAAGAAACTTCTTCCCTCCTTGAAGTGATAACTGCATCAAAAATCGTTTTAGTTGTTTAAGGGTAATGTGTTTCTCCTTTTTACTTCCTTTCTCAAGTTCCTGTTTACAGCTTTAAGGACAAATTCGCTGAGTTTATAGGATGAAATAAAACTTAAGAGTCTCCTTTTTGTAACCAGGCACTATGGTTACCCTGATACTAAAATTTCATCCTTGATAGTGATACTAAAAAAATGCCCCACACCATTTTCAATACCACAGACACCTTTTTTGAAAGGACAGAAATCTTTCTAGAAAACGCCCCAGAAGTATACAACTAAAAACAGTATCTAGATATTGACGCTATCTTTATTGGGGTAAGACCAATGAACAAGAAGGCAATTTAGCATCCATTTAGAAAAAAATATATAAATTGAAAGTGTTACTTTCCTGTAAAGCAATACATTAAAGTATAAAAGTATGTATGTTGAATTTAGTTAAGCAGTCAATTGGAAATACCTTTTTTGTTATGAAATAAACATAGATGTGGCCCATGCAAAACATGTTTACAGTGTAGAAAAATCCAGTCTGTACAACTGAATGAATGAATATACTTTATTAACCCTACTGGGAAATTCACAAAGTATTTAGCAGCAGACCTGTTCAGTTTCTGGTAATTTTTGCACCTTTTTTTTTTTTCTTTTTTTTTTATGATCAACTTGAGTAAGCTAGATTCATAAAAAGTCAGATTGCCATGGGTTCTGACTGGTTTCTGCTCACTGGTGTTGACACATTGTCATTTTAACATTGCAGTGGGGCTACCAGTAAGTTGTCAAAATTTAACTAGAAAGCGTTATACCACGTGGCCATACCACTTTAGTTCAGGACATGCAAGAGCTTTAGGTAGCATCTCACATTCATCTTAAACAACGGAGCTTCTGTATTTAAGACGCTTCATTGGCATAATGGTGATAGCAAAGCTAGCACAATGACTTACTGGCTTCCTTCAACGTTTTTGACTTTCCTGTCTTATAACCAATATCCCTTGAGTCAAAATGTTTGCTTTTTTGACTGAAGAGGGCCACAGAGGTTCTTCTCCAGATGTGCTTGCCATGCTATGGGAGTTGAATTGCGCTATAGATGAAAATGTGCTAACCAGTTGTCAATTCCCAGCACCACGTTGCTGTTTTGATTCTTATCCATGATTGTTCAGGTGAGCTCTTGCAAGTGAGGGAAGGGAGTGTCTGTGTGTCTGCAGGGCTGCTGTGGCGCATTCTGTACCAAATATTGATTTTTGCATCAATATTTGATGGAAAATAGAATCTTTTTAAAAGTTTGTTTTTTAAATATTATGTTGACAACTACGGTATACTATACACTATCTTAAGCAGACACAAGGTTATTTTGTTTTCTGGCCACTGATCAGTTTTGAAGTTCATCTTGTCTGCTTGTCTTCTGTTTTAAGTTGGCTTTAAATTTAATGTCCATTATAATTTATTATTTATTCAACACAGTTAAAGACAAATCTAATGTTATTTTTTCATTAAGCAAAAACAATAAGCTTTGTGGTTGTAACACAAAAAAAATCTATGAAATATATGTGGGCAGAAGAAATACGGTATTGGGATTTCTGTTTTTCAGAATGTTCTTTAGTGTGACTAAAAAATGAAGATACAATGACTTTTTTTGTTATTGTGGTTGATCAGATCAAAGTTTTTTTTCATAGCTAGTAGACGGCAGCATGAAGTGTGTGTCAGACATTTACAGATGAATTTTTACAGGTTCCTAAAAATGTACCTTACTGTCACTGTGTATGATTTTTATCATGCTTTTAAAAATCACCTTTAAAAAAAAAAAAAAAAAAAGAAAAGAAAAGTTGACTTCATTGGATAGGAAGTGCATGTTTTCCCCAGGTATGTGATAACACTTCTTTTAAGTCTCTGTGCAGAGACAGAAAATGCAACCCACCGAAACCTTGCTTAGACGCACAGCCTGGAGCTTTGAGGTCAAACATCTCTGATGTTCTACTTACAGCCCTTTGCTGCTGTTTACTGTAGAAAGAGGTTAGGGGCTTGCCCTTATCAACTGTTTCAGTTATGACTTGAAGAAAGGAAATGGTGTGGAAATTCCATTGTCACGGGCTGCAGATAAACGTTTGTTGTAGGTATGCTGTTCCTAGAAGTTCTCATTTTTGCCAAGTCAGGAATAAATAAATGGTGTTATAAGAAGGTTTCATGGCTTCAGGTTTCAGTTTGCTAGCTGCAGTGGATTAGATTTTCTCTGACAAGAGCTGCATGTAATTTTTCAGAATGCATGTGAAAAAAGTACTCAGGATGTTCATAAATGCTGTTGTTTTTCTGTTATCTCTAATAAGGTTGCCTGAGTCAGTTGGGTAGAAATGCAAAAAGGGAATTTCTGTAGTTGGTTGCTTATGAAAGGTCAAGTCTGCATCCCTGAGTTGTTTTGGTCATGATTAGAGATGAACCAGTCAATCAGCCAAAGATGAGAATTGGCCATTTTTTTCCCTGATCAACTCTAATGTGTGGTCAACTGGTAAAATATTGTAAAATCAGACAGTTTTGTTCTGCTACTCAGTACATGTTTCAAAACTAAGAACTTTGACCAGATTTCTAGAAATGCTTTGACCAGATGGGTCTGATTATGTTTGAATGAAGAAATATTTTTTGATGCAGAAACAGGGAATCTTATAATTCCTATTTGTTTTTTTAGGATGGGATTCATACATTTCAGTCTATTAAGGAAAAACCCTGCTCTCTTTGTCATTCTGCATTTCAAAAGTTTTTTAGGTCCAAATATTTGAGGACCACTTCTTTGTCGTTCTGTTATTCTGAAAGTTCACATTGAACGATTTAACTGAGTTTATGTTTCATGGCTGAAACAAACTTCTGGCTGTTGATTGATACTGTGAATGAAATAAGCATTTTTTTCTGTTGGGTTTTCTCCAGGGAATTAAATCAAACCCTTTGTGTGATTTATTGGTAATATGATGTGAAGTGTTAACTCATGTACAGTGGAGAAAAAAAACAACAAAGAAATGGATTCAAAAAATTTCTTTCGGAGCTGTGTTTGGCAGCACACTTTGGACTTGATTTGCATATGTATGACCCTGTGGCCTCTCAGCGACACTGGAAACAGCAGGAACTGAGGGACATGAGTAAACTCTGTGGACAGGCTCTCTTTATTCAGATGCTAAATATCCTTTTAAATTTTCTGGGCTGCCTCTCTTCAACCCTTCTCTGCAAACAAATGAGGACGAATGGTTCAGCTAGAAAGCTTGCTCAGTTTCATTGATAATTTTTCCTCAGGAGCTTGATAAGTAGTTCAAGGATTTTAACAATCTACCTAGTTGTTTTTTTTTGTTTTTTTTTTAATTTTAGGTTAAATATGATTGCAGTTTACAGTTGTGTGCCTTATTAGTTTAATGCAATAAGATGCAGAATCTCAGACGTACTTTTGAGAAGCAGTTCCCCAAAATGTTGGTTTCTTACTTAGGTTATCTTCACATCTTTGACACTTTTTTTTTCCCCTGAGTGAAATTTGACTTTTAAACTTGAAGTGTTGAAGTGGATCACATGGACTTCTTGGCTTGAAATTGTCATTCATCGAGAACATAGAATGTGACAGACAACGTTTGCCAGCCTCTTGTAGTGCTGGTTGATGGGATGTTGAAGCGGTTTTCCTGCAGTGGGAGAACATTTTTCAAATGTTTTGATAAGGGCTAGATGATGTGGCCTAAATTTAGCACCACAATATAGTTTGCATTTATTTGCAACGTACAATATCTACTGCAAAAATTAAAATCTTGATATTTATTACTATGGCACTGATCAACTCTTTTTCTTTTCTTTTTTTTTTCCTTTCCCCAACAACAGGACAAAAGCAAAAAATTTTCCAAGTACTTTTCCACTTGATCCAAAAGCAGATGAGATCTTTAAAGTGGTACACAAGACCGGTGAACATGTCAGCAAAAACAACCAGCCATCATTCATCATCAGAGACAAATTCAGAGCCGTTTCATGTTTAGTTTCTGTGTTGGGACTGAAGTGTGAAGGTTGCGAACTGAAGAAGGGAGTAGCTGATGCTCAGTATCAATTTTTATTGATATATTTTTTTCTAAATGTTAGCATGTATTTCATGCTGTTCTGCAGGAAGTTGGGTTGAGTTCTTCTTGAATACAACTTCACAGGAAGTGAGGTCCATCCCTTTTCTGGTGATCCTCTCTTCAGTAGGCGTAAGCGTGTCGGAGCACAGAAGGACCGTAGAACTGTGGGTGGTCTCTGGCTCTTCATCTGATCACTGCTGCTTTACTACTCCCACCAATATCCATTTACGTTCTCATGGCAGCTTTATTGGAGTAATTAGAAGTTCATGTCTTATTAGGGTCTTTTCTTGCTGTGGCATATGGCGTTTGATTGACTGTGAGGTAAGGAGATGCCATATGTTATAGTTTTTGTGGTAATCTTAAGACTTGATGAGCTTAAAAGTGTACTAAAAAATTAATGAAAAATAAAAATGTTTTGAAATGCAATGGAAAAGGCTAGATTTACTGATAAGTTTCTTTTCTTAAAATCCAACCTTTATTCTACCATACAGAATTAAGACAAATGGTTCAAAGATTGTTTTTTTTCTTTTTCGTTTTTACTCAAGAAAAACACAAAAAGTGATTCCAATAATAATCAAACAGATATATATTATAACTAAATGAGTTCAGTAGTGAGCAGGTTTTGCTGCTGTAGGCAATTTTATTTAGTACAAATGGCTAGACAACTTCAGGATTGGATCATTTTAATAAGATTTTTTTATCTGTAAACTTTCACATTGATGAGTTTAATTACTCAGTCAGTGCTTGTATCGACAACCAAAATATAAAATTTTTATGTTTAGTCTATCTCTTTACTAATTTGTCCGTCTTTTTCTTTTACCACTTGTACAAAAGAGATTGTCAACGTTAGACCACAAATCCTGTTTAAGAACATTTTAGACCATTCTTCCTTATGTAGTCAGATAGCAGAGCTGCCATAACGTACTCTAGAATCATGTTTTACCTCAAGTTTTTTTTTTTGTCATATTCTCAAGTTGACTTTGACCTTTGAGAACATCTTTAAGGATTTTTTTTTATCTTACAAGGTAGATAGGAATGTTTTGTATCGACTTCCTCTGTTTTGCTGCTGATGTGGACTCAGATAAAGGCCTCCCAATGTTTCACAATCAGTAAACTTTGCTTTTTGAGTACAAAGTTCAGCCTTTTTGTGTATTCCCCTCTGCCCTTCTAAAAGTTGTGGTTACGAATGTGCTCTTATTTTGGCACATTTATTACCAAAAAACCCAATTCTGTTCAGCAGAATTGCATATTAAAAACATTTACATTTGGCAGGCTGCTCTACATATTTATATATATCTTTTTTAATAAACACCAATGATTCATCTGCTTGATTATGTCAAATTGCTGCATTTTGAGTTGTAGATAAGTTACAAACATCACTCCATGTTTTTTTTTTTTTGAGGCGCTATGGGTTAGTTTTAAAGCCAATTGAAAGATTTTCAGTTTGAGCCCTTGCTCGGCCACGTCTCGGAGTGTCCTTTGGCGAGAAAACAAACCCCTTGCTGACCTCAAAATGATTATCTGAGAGAAACTCTTGCGTAGTTGCACTTCGACTTCATAGGATTTAAATAGTTTACTCCAAACATATAGAGAATGTAGGTTTTTGTGGTGCCGTTTGGATTCCATTTCCACATATTCTATTAAAGATTGTAAAATTTTAGTATGCTATCATTATTACAGTAGAATGTTAACTGCAGACAATTTCTTTTTCTTTCTGATGTTTTAGTCTTAGTAATCCAGCTGTCTGGTTCTTGTTGTAGTCTGGGTTGTGTGTCTGGCCTACTTTCGACTGTGTGGGTTGTTTGGATATGCAAGCATCAGACAGATTAAACCAAACCCTTAAGATTTTCAGTCGGCCACTAGGATATCTTCAACAGTACCAAAGACCCCAATATAAAAGTCAGTTGGCGGTCATTGACAGTATTTTAATCGGATCATTTAAAGATGATGGCTGTGTTTGTAAATTGATACAGTTTGTGTCAAATGTCTCCCACATTTGTCATAAGACACCATAAAAATCGACCAAATAAATCTATTATTCTAAAGTTATTTCTAATCAGTATGCAACAGAGGAGGATCACCTCCCTACACATGAGGAAATTGATCATTTCTTGGCTTTGTGAAAGACATCATTTAATAAATGTAATAAAAAATGATTTCCTTCGTCTTGTGGAAAAGGCCTTGTTTCTCATTGGGAACATTATAGCTGAAGAACAGCTTTACTTCAGAACTGACGTAGGGGAGCCAGAAATGCTTGGACAGCATGTGTTCCTCGTCTCACATGTTTGTGCTTTACGTGCTGCATGAAAGTGTTTTTGTGCCGGCAGAGATTTTTCATTACTTCTTAGCAAATGTGATGCATCAGAGGGACTGTAAACAGCATCGCCTGGCCGCTTGCAAAGAGTACAAAGGGTTTGCTTTATGTGAAATGTTAGATAATCTAATGTAGCCACGGGGCTGAGATGTAAGTGCAGTCATTCACCATTATCCAACCCATGACCGCCTGCTAACGACATCCGCATTCTACAGAGTTGACTCAGATGGAAATATTTGTATGAAATGTTAGAATTAATACTTTGATAAATACTTTGGGATTTTGTGTTGGTATTTAGGCACACGGATACACACTGAATAAAAATATCTTTATAGATCTGAAAGGAAAATTTTATGTTGTATTTTGTCTAGGGTTCCTTAGAGTTGTTGCTGATGCTGAAAGCTGTGGGCAGGACAGCTTTATTGTTGCAGACTTTATTCCAGGGCTTCTGATGAAACCTCTGACTGAAGATGTTCTGTTATAAAGTAGTAATAGCAGAGTAATTTCTCTGTAAACTAGAATATAACATCAGACCACTTGAAAATCTATTGTACGAAGATGTGGCACTGTGCAGTATGTTTTCTCAGTAGTAGGTTGGGGCTCCTTTTACATAAGTTATTACATCAATGCTATGCGTCATGAAGGTGATCAGCCTGTTACTCTGCTGAGGAATTAAGAAAACCCAAATTTCTTTGATAATCGTCTTCAGCTCATCTACATTGTTTGGTCTGGCGTTCTTTCTTCAATGCCTTGTAAATTTTCTGCAGGGTTTACATCAGCCCAATCTCCTGCCCAATCAAACGTCATTATGAATGGACCTAACTTCATAATTCTCTATGCTACTGTTAACTCAATAGCTTATGTCTGTTTTTTATTTTTATTATAATTTATTTTTTTAGTCTCATACTTTCTCCTTCCATCAGTACCCTTTCATGCAACACTCCCTGAATTGTTTTATTTTTCATTAATTTTTTAATGGTCTTACATGAGGTCATGTTTTGTGAAAATAAATTTTGTTTTCATTAGCTGGAAGTCAAAAACACTCTAAATATGTCACTCTGTGTGGACTATATTTACATAAACTTCACATTTTGATTACTGAAACAAGTACATTTTTTGATGATCAAATTTACTGAGATGCACATTTATGCTCAATTGATCAGGTTTTGTTTGTTTTCATAAACCCTTTTAAACATGAAGTCAAAAGTGTTGTATGTATCATTTAGTTTGCTTAGTTGCTTTATCTTATTCCATAGTTGGGTAAATATGAGAATCTGTCATTACTTCCAGCTTGTAAGCAGTTTATTTCACTCAGGTTTACATTTAACCCGGAAGATCTTTCTCTGTAATTACACTCTAAACTGCTAGTACAACTGGTTCTGTTCCCCTGTGTTTGAGTTGAGAACATTTGTCCATGCTGCAGCAGTGTGTTCTCACTGGATCTTTAGGAGGCGCCAATCACATTCAGAACTGCTTTGTTCATATCATAACCCCAGCAGCTGGCTTGACTCAGCATTTCCACCTGACGCTGGCGGATGTTGTTCTCCGTGTGTATTTTGTGCTTTTTTTTTTTTCTTTTTTTTTCTCCGTAAAGTGAAGCGCTAAAAGTAGAGTTGTGAGAATGTGTATGCAAAAACTGAGAAGTGATGCGCTACCCAGCAAGAACCAGGCTTGTAATTATCATATTTTTTTTTATTTGTTGTGTAGCTTTATGCCAGTATATAGAGGATACTAAATTCAGAGATGGGGCCAGAGGAAAATTGGCGAGGTCAAACGAAGGTAACCGTTCCCACCACACACACTGCTTTTTTTCCCCCCTCCCGACCAGAGCTTAGCTTTGACCCCCTTTAACCTTCAACCTTGATGCACCTTGTTATCACCCACCTCTCCCCCTTCTGCATCCCCTCCTTTTTTTTTTTCTTTTTTTTTTCTTTTTTGAAAACACCCAGAATCTGGGATGGATTTTTGCCCTTCCTGTTTTGTGCACCTCTAATTTCTCTCCCCCCTGGTTTCATGTCCCTCCTCTCCTCCAGTAGCAGCTGAACAAGGAGCTGATGTCTGACAATCACCGCTTCTGTATCTCGCACACACATCCAGTGTTGCCTGCACTGGCATCGCTTGGTCAATGTTTACTCTCCCCTTCCTACCCCCCCACCCTTTACACTCTGAATGACTTTTCAGTGCTGCCTTGGTGTGTGCATCACTTCTGCTTTACTCTCGGTCTAAATCAACTCAACTTGTGCTTCTCTGACTGATTTACTCTGTGTCCCTCTGTACTGCCATTAAAGCTGTCGTGAAGCATTTAGATCCGCAAAGTTTCACTTTTCACAAGATGCAGCTGGTAATTTGTTTACTTTTTCTGGCACAGGATGCAGATGGCAGCTTTACATGATGCAATACAAACTTCCTCTAAAGACAAACGTGCTGATTTTGTTTATTTTTTTTCTCTTTCCCTTGGTGATGTGCCTGGCACTTTAAGCTTGCTTCTGAGTAAACTGCAGCATTTTTTCCCCAGTGTCTGCATGTGATAAACCAACCAACTAATTGCATACTTGTCTGTTCTTTTTTTTTTTTTTTTTTTTTTTTTTTTTATTTTATGTGTGTCTTTTTTTCTTGCTGGGGTGAATTTTGTGGAGTTGACGTGTCGGAGGAGGTTTAAAAACAAAAT
>CAEFZX010010249.1:0-27722 GCA_903066825.1 Alfaro cultratus
GACATGTACCAGGAGAAACAAAGACACACGCACCCGTCAGCGGCCTGCTCAGCTATAAAGGCATCTGCCCCGCCCACCAATCAACTGCGCACCAGGTGCAGCAAGAAGCACGCCGAGTGGGGAGGGTGGAACACCATCCCACCACACTTTGTTTAGTGCTGCTCCTGGGAACACTGAGTGAACAGGTCTGAGGGATTTAAATGGATCACATCTGACCTGAAACTCTGACATGTATTTAGGTCAAGGACCATTCAGAGCTTTGTGGACCCCAACTAAGATTTTACGACCTGTCCCTTTCCAAATAGGGAGTCTGTCCTTACCTATGCCATTTACTGGTAGCAGCTTTTTGGATGAGCTCCAGCTGCCTGACTGATTTATTTTTACAAAGCCCACAATGAAATCACTGGCAGACTGAAAATCAATCAATCAGCACCTTTTTACAAGTTAGTCTAGTTCACATATTTCAGTGCACTTTAACATTATAACTGCAAACAGCAGGTAGAAATGTAAACTAAATAGTTTGATAGTGCCAATTTAGCCTAACAATTTTTTTTTAAATGTCACAAACTGTAAATTTGATAATAAATCATCAGAACATGTTTTTAACCCTCTCCAGGCAGACGTTGCAGATTTGCTTGTTGCTTGATGATTGTTTTGATCATTTTTGACTATTTTGAAAAAAGTCTGAATTGTATATTANACCCCATATGATCATTTTCTCCAAATATCAGATTTTTCCTGCAACTAGAACTTAATTTGAGCCTGAGAGGGTTAAATTAGATTTTTTTTAAATGACATGGACAAAATAAATTATGTTGGTATACAAATTGTCTGCTTTAGATTTCTCCTCAGGTTTATCTCTGAGCTGTCTGCTGTGTTCCTTAGTCTGAGTGTTGCTCCTTTTTCACTAATGGTTTCTGACAAACCTCATGGAACAACAAATGAATTTATGCTGAGATCAGGTTACATACAGGTTGACTTTGTTTGCTAAATGGGTATCATCTGAAGGTGTTTGGTTGTGCTGGATTTTATTTAAGGGTATCAGCAGGAAGGCTTCTGAATAAAAAATTTTATATTTTTACTTGCAAGCAAAACTTTGACCACTATGTATCATTTTCTCTCCAGCTCCATAAAGGTTTTGTGGTTGTGCCATCACCAAATATGGTGCATGAATGCTTTTGCAAGGCACTGTAACTCCAACTTTAAGGTAAATTAAACAGTAAGAAACAGCATTCCTCTTCTTGTCCGGCTTATCTTTGGTTCTCCAAATTATCCAGATACAGTCACTGTAAAGCCGTCAGACCTCATGTTGTGTCTCCTCTCTATTATAAACCAGTGCTTTCCCTTTTCCACAAGCTCCTGTCACCATCCTAACTGCACCTACCTCCAGGGGACAAAGGACGTCTCTCTGGGAAAGGCTCCCTCTTGCAGCACTGGAACTGCTCCTGCTATTCACAGCTTTTGAGTCTGCAATGAATTATATCATCTCAGTTTCATTAGGTGAAGGCTCTTCAGACTGATTCTCATGAGCTCTGCTAGTCCTAGAACAAGCTTGGCACCTTCAGTGAGCCATAAAACTCTTGTAACACTGTCAATGTGACGCCTGGCAACTTGGAAGATTTGGCTTATCTTCTCCACTCAGCTATGTGGTTTCATTTGGACACGGACCGCGTAAACTGCATATGCAAGTAGCACCAGCATAGTTTTAGACATGACTGTGTCTATACTGACTATTAGCAGGTTTGACCAGGTCTGTCAAGCAGACTCCAACTCAAGGACAGATAGATAAGAGGGCCCACACACACACACACACACACACACACACACACATACACAAAAGCTTCCTAGACTAAATTAAATATTTATCAAATTCAGGGAAAAGTTTAGAAGGATTGAAACTTGGCCTTTCAAAACAGTTCAAAATTACTAAAACTAAAACTGATATTACTATGCAATATAGGTTCATTATATGTATAGTTCAAAGAATTATTTCAGTAATTTTGATGATTCAGGCTTAAAGCTAATAAAAAAGGTTTCCTAGAACATAAAACTATTAGATAAGACCAATAAAAAGAAGACTTACTCAAAATTTCAGGATATGATCTCAGCTGGGACTAGTCTGTGTGCAACTTGTTGGAATGTTAGAACAATGTTAACCCCTTTCAAGTCTTTTAGCACTTTCAGAATAACATGGTAAATAATAATTTGTTCTTAATGTTTTGTCTGGTAAATAACTAACTAACTAACTAACTAACTAGCTAGCTGTTTATTGTACATCAGCTATTATGCACAAGCTTGTTTTGTGTCTGTGTTGGCCTTGTGATAGACTGGTGACCTTTTCAGGGATGGAGGGAGTCCCACCTCATGCTGACTCCCTGAACTGGTCAAAGTGAGAAGAGACTATGCATGCATGGTTGTAGATGTTATTTTAAGAAACTTTCTATGTTATTTTTGGTCACAACATGCTTCCCACGTCAGACGGTGTCAATGTAACTAATCTCAGCAGGAGCCAGGTAAGCTGTAATGAGATTTCATTTCGAGCGGTGTCCAAACACTGGATGAACGATGCTTAATCTAGCTTACAAGAAGGTCGGTTGGCTAATTTTGGGGATATTAGCGAGGGCGAGCTCAACGAATTTGATACATCTCTGAGTTATACGTCTCTTTTTCTCCCGACCGACAGTCCATCATTTCCCCTTAGCCTCTCAAAACTCCCGTTCCTCCAAGTCTCCCCTAAAGTGTGTCTCAGTTTAGCTCTGACTCTGTAAGAGAGTCGCTGTCATCAGATCCTCTGGTCCTGTGGAGTTCTTGGTATGGCATGTGTTCCCAACTGGCCTTCCAACACACACCCGGCCACTCAACTACAAACCTGGCTCTTTCCCGAGGACCACGGCGGGCTGATCTATAGGTTTCAGCTTGTTATAAATCGAAAAAAATTTGGATGCACAACAAAGTACTTTCAGAGGCAGAACATGAGAATGCAATGTTCCACACATTTTAGCTGAAATGTGTGGAACTCTTCTGAGCACACTGCTTTTTTTATTCATAAGACAGTCTGTAACTGCTTTGATTTTTTTTTTTGGCAACCCTTTAGTGTAGAGTCCTACTGCTTCTGCAGAGATAATGTCAATGTTGCAGCCCAGGCTTCAGAAAAAATACTGTACATGCCTTAGAGACACAATTTCTGGGCAGAGATAAACCACATCAAGCAGCTTACAAAAGTGGACTCATGTATATAATTTAAATGTTTCATGGGCAATTCTGCAGAATATGCACAGTGCATTTATTTAAGACATTTTTTAAAAATATAATCAAACTACAAACACTAGTATTTTTGTACTTACATAAAATGTAAATCATATTTGACTGTGGCTTCAAGAGCGTGAGCAACAGAATCTCAGATTGGGCAGCAGCAACAACTTTGAATTTTAGTGAACAAGAATACAAGATCTTTAACAGTAACTATGTCTCAAAGCTGAGATTTTATTTCCTTTTTCTGCTGTTTTATCTCAGTGACTCACTAAAAATATTTTCAGCTGATTCATCTCCACTTTTATTATTAATCTGACTTCCTTCCTAGAAGGTTTCAGCTTTTTCTTCTGTTTCCTTGATGGCTCTTTAGTTCCTGGAGCCTTTTATCCATTTTCCTTTAGGTCTTTAAAAGCCTCAACTCTCTCTCTAATACTGCTGTGTTGGCTACTTTCTTTTCATCGTTTTATTTTTGGTGGTGAATCTCTCTAATACCTCCCAGTCTCCTGAAATCTCAAAAAGAAAAAAAAACAAAAACATCAACCATATTCTGTTGAGAGAGAATTTTAATACTTGCTGCTTAGCTCATTTTTCTTCTTCTTCTCTTCCAAATAGACAGCAAAGATGGGGAAGAATGTGTCTGGTCATCAAAGACCAAAATGGAAGTTTTTAACCTATATACAAATTGCCATGTGTGGTCTTATACCACACATCATCCTAAAATCATCCATCCCCATTGTGAAACATGGTGGTAAATTATCTTTTTTCCTCTTAGCAAGGAGAGCAAAGTTGGCACGGGTTAATAGGAAGATAGGACGGAGGGTGTCAAGACTTAAAAGCAGTGGAGGTTCATTGCATGTGCTAAAAATTACCCGAACAAAACCCAGACCTAAAACCAAATGCGAATCAGTGGCAGGACTGTAACTGCTTTGATTTTTTTGTGTGTTTAGCGTGAGATACATCTCATGTTAAACACACAAACACTAAAGGTGAAATAAGGGAGTGGCAGCATCATAGTGTGGAGATATTTTCTTCAAGCTGAGACATGGATGGAGATAATAAAAGAAGAATCCTGGAATAAAACATGTTAGAGACAGGGTGGAGGTTGATTTTCATCTGGATGCTAAAGTAAATGATGGCTTGTGATGGGTCATTAACCAGTTCAGGGTATAACCCACCCTTGCTCTGTTGACCAAATGGTTATGATCCAGAGTATACATGGGTTGTAGCGTTTTAAAAGGGTCAGCATGTTCAGACAGCTGGACCTGGTTAGGCTTCTCAGCCAAAGAGTCTCGCTTTCTTGTTCATGTGATTGGATGCTTTTAGCTCAAAGCTCCAAAATATCATTGTGGCTGGTCAAGCTGCCATGACACAGACAGAAAATAACCTGTTTCCTTTTGTAGAAAAATGTGACTATCAAACCATAAACTTAATTCTATTTGCAGCCTACCCGAACGCCACGACAGCTGCGTCATCCCTGAGTCAACATTGATTGAATTTTCAATCGATTTGTTGAAAATCTTTCAGTGCGTTGCTCCACTTTGAGCTAAGGTGCTTTAACACAGCATGTAAACTTAATCAATGTGTGTATGTGGCCTGCCTGCACTCCTGAAAGACTGTTACATCTCTCACCACCACTATGGGAAGCAAAGACAAAGGCCAGTTGCACAGAAAGACAGAGTAGAGCAACATGGGCCAAATATAACTCCGGAGCTGTGTGATCTAAATTGAGTAAAAGCAAGTAAGCAGTTTTTCTTAGAAAGCATGCTACAGTGACTCAGCAACATCTATAAACCAGCCTCATTTCTGTGGTATAATTTCCTGCCTTTGTATTGATTTTTTTTTTTTTTTTTCGTGTGCGCAGGCACCAGCGTCTGTGCTATTTCAGACACAGCTAGTTAAAATACATTTCCAAGCATGATAGATGCACCTAAGGGATTCCTCTTGCCCTCTAGCCACCTCTCCAGAGCTCTTCCACTCCCTGACATCGGCGCAGGACACAAGCACAGAGATTTAAACTCACACACTTACATTGAGGTAACCCTGCAATTAGAGATACCTTAATTGTGTCTTAGCATTGTAAAAGAGCAGTGCGCTGTTGCCAAGGAAAGGTTGTTGACTGTGGCATTATTACAGGGAACCTAAATGGCATGTGTTTATCTACATTCTGCAGTGCTGAGAGCTGCTGTCTAAAATATCCATCAGGTTCCTGGTAATGGAGTTGACTCAGGCTTGAATGGACATCCTCGTTCCTGGCATCTATCGTGCATTCGGGTCAGCAGCTGGGAAGTGCTGAATGTCATAAAATATTATATAATTCCTTTATTTGGCTGTGGAGTTGGTTTTTACAGATTAACCTTTGTCTTCTGCCTGTTCAGTTACTATGTGGCATGTGCATCTTTTTCATGACTAATCCTCAAAGCTACTTACATAAGTGACAATTTAGGGCCTAATTATAAGGGTGTGACCTTTGTTTGGCAAATAAATAAACACTTTGCAGTAGGACAATTACATGATAACATGATAGAGATTCGATTTTAGCTTATGACTCAGAGTTTGTTCCCATATGTACAGATTAATTGAAAGAAATTATTGACTATCCACCTATTCATCTCCACCTATTTCATCTCCATACCCTACACACTGGGTATCCCAATTTATTCCAGCCATCCAATCACATTTATGTACGAAGTCTCTGAAAGTCCTAAAATGACATCATGCGACCAACTGCAGAATATTACTACTATTGATATTACTACTGTCCTTGCCTACAACCAGAAAGATTGCACAAGTTCACCTTTATTCGGATATTTGCAGATTGAAGTTTTCCAGAAAGTCAGTTCACAAAAATCTGAACTTGCAGAATAATGTTCTTTGGATAGAAGAATTTAAAACTGAATTAGTTGAACACCAAAACGGAGGATATATTTGGCATGAATACAGTATTTCAGGACAGGAAACTCATACCAACCAAGAAGCGTAAAGCTGAAAGTGTCCTGGTTTGGAGATGTTTTGCCACAAAAACAACCTGGTCAGGTCATCATAGAATCACCATTCTTATTTTTTTCTTTTTTTGTTTTAATTACTTTTTTGTTGTTTTTTCAGTACAATTAAACCTATTTTCCCAGAGAGTTTTTAATAAACATTTCAGGATAGTAGTTACACTCACCCCAGTAGACAAAGGTGATTGGCAGAAAGGGTATGAATGGAGAAAAGCTTGCGTATTTGATAGCATTGTTTTCTAACCCATCAAGTAAGATTGAAATGTAATCTGTAAAGGCTGTTTGAATCTATTCATCTGGGGAGAATGTTATTTTCAGCAACTGGGAGCATCTCACAGTTCTCCTTCTCCACCTGGCAACATTCCCAGTTCAGATCTGCAGTTCTACCCCAAACCAAAGACCATTCATTCTTTCCTCTTCTTAATCAACTATGGGTTCCTAGTTTCTCATGGTCAACCAAAAATCTTTCTCCATAGCTTATCTGAATTCCTCCCATACCTGAGATTTTTAGCTTTAAGATTTTGGGTGATAATTCAGAACAAGACTATTTGTGCTTATGTGACCTTTAACATTCATTATAGTAGTCAAGACTAGCTGAATCTCTTGGGTCTTTGGTAAATTCTCGGGGCAATGAACAGTTTGATCTCAGGGCGAGTGTGAAAGCTGGTATAGAAAGAGGTGTTCATTAATGGAAAGGCTGGCAACTGTCTGGGATGTTTTCCAATTTCCGCTCGTTCTTTCCTCTAAACAACGATACGCTTGTTTTGGCATGAAAATCAATTGGAAAATGCCTTGTCACGCTTCTTGAGAAAAACTAACAACTGCTCCTATAAGATTATTCCAGATTTTTTTTTTTCCGTCTTTAAATGCCAATAATGCTCCACTGCAGCAAAACAGGTGCAGTAAAGCTGCACTTTAGTGTTTTCATGATAATCAGTAAAACAACTGCACAGATGAACCTGGGTTTTTCACATTGCAACTTTGGGCTTGGATGTTGTTAAACACATAACAACATAGTTCAATCATTTATTTGAGCTTTTATATTTCTAATTTTGAGACCAGATGAGGCTCAGATATTTTTTCATACATGTGCTGATAAATAGAACCATGGAAGTAAAACAGGGTGCACTTACTTTTTGTCATGACATAACAAAAAGTGGCAAAAAGTTAAAATTGAATACATATGAATTCATGCCATGAAAGGACTTTGTTTGTCCCGAAGAATGGGTCTGATAAATATTTTTCAAAGTTGTCCCTGGGCCAAACTAAAGATCCAAAGTTCAGGGAATTCGTGGAGGAGGGCAGGGGTGGTAAAATATTCATATGAGCTGAAAGCAGAGAGCCTGCAGTTCTGGCAAGGCTTGGGTGGCTTACATTTAGAGTGTTTGCTTGTTTTCTACTAGAGATAGAAAACTTATCAATCTTGACTATGCTAAAACAAGTTATATGATTATAATCTATTTACACTGTCAAAACAAAAAAGTAATTTTCTTTTGTAAATAACAAAAAAACATCTATGAAGATCCACAGATTCCTCCCATCTCATAAATAAAGTTTAATTCTTTCCCAATATTCTTACTATGAAGTTTTCCCCACAATAATTAACTGCAGTAGGAACTCATTCTCTGTGTGTGAGCCAAATGAATGAGAGTTATGATTGTGTAACAGTATTTAACTTCCATTCTACCCAGTATATCTTTAGCATTAGCTTAAAATTGTCTTTAGAGCTGCAGATTACATGTAGCTCTAAATGTAGAGTTTAGAAGCAGGACAGATGGTATCTTCAAAATGAAGCTTACAGTTACTATAGCTACAGTTTTAACCACTGCAAGAAAACTTAATAAGGTGTGGAATCTCAAGACTTTCAGCTGCTTCCATTCACTGCTGCTGTGCTTGCTGCAACCAAAGCACAACTCACTAGTATAGAAGGTTCTAGTGACATAGTCATTTGAGGGGAAAAAAAAAAAAAAGCAGCACTTCTTCACTCTTGTGCACATCAGATCAAACATTCTCAACAGAACAAGAACAAAAAATGTATAAGTTATAAGAATTTTATTGTTTTGCATTTAAATTTAGCAAGCAGTTATTGCCAATGTGGCACATTACAGGTATTCATCATTTCGATACAGTCATGGAGAGCTTTTAAATATCTGGGTAAAGTGCGGGTCTGTAACATCTCCATGCAACTGCCTTAGAAAAGATTTCTTCTTGCTTTCTTTCTCTTGACAGACAACTTTCCCTACATATTGTATTCTTGTTTTAGCTAAAGGTTTTGTCAGTGTCACTACTTCTTTGTTCTTGGGTGACCGTGGTGGCATGAATTGTTTGGCGTTCGATATGTGACATCATCACTCTTCAGCAACTTGTGTGCTCAGCTATCATTCAAAGCAAGAGCGCGTTTCATACAGTCAGGTGTAATACAAAGTGCTTAAAAGACAAAAAGCAGACATTTAGCTGCTACATTTATGATATGTTTCTGCGTTTCAGACATTAAAATAAACATAGCAATTTACACCAGCAAGATTTAAGACAATTGAAAAGCAAAGTTGTAAAAAAGTAAGACATGACCTTCAAAGAACAATTTACAAAAAGTTTTACTTTCAGATTAAGACAAATTTTAAGGCTGGTGTTGCAGAACTATAATGACCAGGTTTAGGGAATGCATTGCTGTGATAATGCCAAAGACTTTGGGGAGAAAATGGGAATCTGTGTTTATGTGTGTGGGTAAGACGTTGAGAGAAACAGGCAGAAATTATGACAAAGTGAAATATTCGACACGCTCTAATTGCAGCTTTAGTCTCATGGCTTTACACAGTCACATTTTCCGTAAGTGTTGTAATCGAGGCTGTTGTTGTACCCAACAATATGTTTCTAAACCAGACACTTCAAGATATTCATATTCTGTGTGCATCAAATGCTTAAGCAGGAAAGAGATCAGATAGAAACTTAAATCTATCACATTTATCTTATTTTTTCCCTTCTTAGTTCAATGTTTTTCAATTTTCCCACTCTTAACTATAAATTCTCCTTCTCCAATATTTCCACACTTCGCCCTGCAAATCATAGCAATAAAAGTGACACATTTTCAAAAGCCACTAATTCTTCCTCTATTCTGTGCATTTTCAAACCCGATTCCCATGTTCACATTTTCATTTTACTTATTTTTTTTTTTTTACATAACCACAAACCAGAAGCCAGATTTTGTTTCCTTTGCACAGTCTTCTAAAACAAACAATGGTCGCTTTTCAGGACTTAAAAGAGTCCGAGGGGGTGAGAATGGATTGCTTTGTGCATAAAATATCAAGGTGAGATTAGAGCTTATCAGATGTTTCCATTCAGAAAAAACTGTTTTGCCCTGAAGCTGCTGCTGGACTGAGCAACCAGCAGACCTGGAAGGAATCTCTGGGTGTTGCAAAATGTCAGAAGGTCAACCGCTGGTGGTTTATGCACACGTACAATGAACACCAAGGTCCACAAAGATGTTATATACGGGTCTCTAAATCATCGCCTTTCATTTCTGTCCCATGCCACACTTCCATTTTGTTTAACCTAATGTGACTAGAGGAGCAAAATTACAGGAGAGTGCTAACCTTCCAGGAAAGTCCACATGAGGCAACTATTTTCCAGCTATGCACGTCTTGAGTTCAAAAAGAAAAATGGAAAAAGCGAGAGCAAACAACGATCAAAATTTTGAAAAACAGCAGCAAAGGTTAGCAGAAAGGATTGTTTTTGGAGTGTGGTGAGGTCGGTGAGTGTAGCCCGGGCATTAGAGACAAGGTCACAGTTATAACTGATGTCACTTCAAATGCCAGTCATTCATGGAGGTATGGGTCATTTCATCAGAGGACATGTGGCTCAGATATTTCTTGGGGGTGGGGGGGGAGGAGACTATCTGAGTTACTTGAGGGTAACTCCTGCGCAATTGGTGATTCTATACCGTACTGCCCCCTTGTGGCCATGGAGCTAATGCTAATGGGTTACTTCAGTGCACTGACCTGGTCAACCGGACTTGAAAAAGTGAGGGGTTGAGTGAAGCTGAAGTTTTAACTGAATTTATTTTCAGAAATAAGCTCCTTGGGATATTTGAAAGAAGTAGTAAGTCATTTTTCAGTCGAGAGTGAGATGGGGAAAAAAATTAGTGCAACACAGCTAGATAGCAAGTTACAATCTTGCAAATTACTCATCATGTGATTTAATCTCATGAAGAACTTTGCAGCTCCGGAGGGACAGTGAGCAATCCCAGATAAAGCAAATTTGATACCTGACTGACAATAATCAGCCATGAGTCATTTACAGCGCCGTACGTGACAGTTTTCACACATGGCTCGCAAGTTGACCCAAAACTTCCCTGACACTTTGACACAGAGAGGGGGGACTTTTTGCGTCACCGCTTCGACAAGTAGCTCTTTTCTTCACGCCGCACAAAGCCTCGACTGTGCTCATAATGGAGTGAAAGAACAGCTGCTGGCATGTCTGCTCCAAGACTGTGAGCCACTCTTGGTGGTGGAAGAAGAAGACGAAGAAGAAAAAGAAAAAAAAAAGCTCCCCCCACCCCCATTGCTGCAGGTGGCAGTGGGGCCCCCCGGTGTCGAGGCAGCAGCAGCACAGGTGGAGCGCTGCAGCTGCATCTAGACCCTTGGTGGAACCAGACGGACCGTCGATGCCAGTGACGCAGGTGCAGTCTGCTGTCCGGCAAGTGTCCGGTTAGGGTAGACACTGAGGCAGCATCTTCACCCTGCCTCCATTTGCAATGTTAATTTATAACATCTGCTTCCTTCTGCTGACATGCATTAAATAAATGTTTGCTGTCTCTGCTATTAGTCTGCTTCATAAAGTCTTGCACAACGGGTGAGTGGGAGCACATGCTCACTCATTCATGTCAGCTCCATTAGACTAAACTGTGCCGAGTCCCCGGAGTTAATGTTTAGACGCATTATTCCCACTGAGATACATGCAAGCAGCTGGCTGAAGGTCAGGCCCACATGTTCCATGTGATCTCTTTAAAATAGACCCAAAACCACATAGATTTAAGGTCTAGGGGTGGGGAGGAGGTGGCTCTGTTGGGCAGCCCAGTCCTAACAGCTGGCTGATGGCCCACACATAGCGTTGTGTGGTCTTTCCAAACAACAGCAGCCCAACTGACTTGGCCTTAAAGTCTCAGCACCTGACTCAGTCGATAACAGACAAACGCTGTAAAAGGGGGCGAGAATCCCAGTTGCTAAGCAGGGTATCAAGTCAATTTTCAATGTGACTCACGTGTCATTTAATTCATCGATTTCTTTCATCCGATTTTAACTTGTTGAAAGTAGCAGTTTTGGTAAACCACTTCTAACTTTACGAATGCCTTGTTTCTAAATGCAAAAACATTTTGTAAATAATTCTGTTGTGATTACTAAATCAATATTTTTTTGTTTTTCAGCACATTCACATCAAAGATGATATTAAATGGAAGCAGCTCATTTCGAACCTTCTGAGAAGTGTAAACTACATTTTATAAAAAGAAATGATTAAATATTCCATAAACTCAAGAGCTGCTCTTACCATACTCCCAAGTATAAAGTCCAGATAAGGCCTCAGGCGGTTCATCCGCAATAAATTCAGCTTTATTGGTTTAGAGTCAATTTGAAACCAAAATTATCTTAAAGCACTGTTAAAATGCAGTGCGATTAGTTACAGTTCAGTTGAGTTCAAATATATAAAATTACATCATGATGTAGATTTTTTGAGAGTTTATGGCTTTTCCACACAAAACTCAAGTTTAACAGAAACTTTGTTATAATATGAGCCAGACGAAGAAAATAAGAGAAAAATTGTACTATTGTTTTTGTGGTTGCCAGCACACATATAGATGCTAGCATGCTAGCATATAGGTGTGCTAGAAACCACATTTGCTGTGTCACATGCATTTTGTCAGTATCTCACAAAGTCTTTTTTTTTTTTAATTACTCTCTACTTTAGATACTTGAACCTATTTATTTTTCTTGCTGTTTTAGCAATTTAAAGGTGGTTTCAAACCAGGCAATGTTTTTTTTTTTTCAAAGTACTTATGTTGCAAAGTACTCATTAAAACTAAAACCAAAAACAAACTTGTGGGACAAAACTCTTGAACAATACATCATCATTATCAAGTCATTTCACACAAATACCAAAGCCACAAGATAAAGGAAAATCCTAAGACTTTATCCCAAGAGCTTCTGCCATGTTAGTTAATCGTTCTAGTGACGTAGGCAAACGGTCGCTGTGGTCTACAGTGCAAACCATTTGAACTTAGAAGTCAAAAAACTTTTTATTGGCAAGCATTGCTAATATTAGATTAAAGTAAAACAGGTCGCAAATCCCGCAGTTTCAATCTGGATCTATAATGGACTCAACTTGGATGTGATCTCATTCTCAGCTTCAAGCTCCAGTTACAGAGACAAATTGAAAACAGAACTTGTTTGAGCATAAACGGGGAAAATTGCAACATTGTTTTGCATTGTTAACAGTTAGAACCCAAAAGAAAATTCTTCTGTAACGATTCACTAGTATTCCAACTAGTGAATCGTTATACCTTTTGCAGCTGTTACACCTGAATTTCCAAATTTCCCGGACAATGAAGTCTGTTTCTATTCTATTCTAGGTCATGCTGTGTTTATTTGCGACATCATTATAAGATCAGAGTTTTGACTTCTAAGACAAATCAAGTGCAGCATCAGTGTAATGTGTTGCTGAAAGAAACAGATTTTGAGTTCTGTGGATTTCCAAAGTGCAAATTGAATTGTCATAGTCAGCTTTGACCTTCGTGTCACGTGGATCCCTTTGCTCATCATAGTGATACTGTACAAACAACTGACAGACAGGCAGGCCAGCAAGCCAGAGGGGTCAGCTGCATTAAAAAGAGAAAGTTCACATGCTATTAGACCCAATCAAAAATAGGACACAAAACCATGCAAGGATTTGGATTGGCCAGACAAAAGGTTATGAGGAGCATTGTTGACCGACCATGCATCTATTTTTGTCGGCCTCCTGCAACAGGTCTCCCTTTTGCACACTAATCCCATCAAAGTTTCTGCTGCATCCTGCTGAGGGCTTTATGTGGTTTTTCCCCCAAAATAGACCGATTATGGAAAGCAGGTGACAAATTGCTGCTGTGCGAGAGCTTGTCAAATGTCTGTTGGAGTTCTCACCCACAAAACTCATTTTCCAAAGAACTCTACATACCCTTTTCTAACCATTTTCCTCCAAACCTAGCTTGACTCAGACCCTGCAGCTGGGTTGGCTGTGCATGGCTCCAAAAGCTAAAAGTAGATTTTATTCTTGCTGATCTGTTGCCTAGAAAGGTAGCTGAATCTAATGAGGAAACCTCAGACAGACCTCAGAGTGGACAGATGTGAGGAACGTCTACAGAAGACTCTGAGAGTTCCCTGTGTGGTCTCGGAATGAGGACCTCTGAAATGAGAAGGAGACAGCAAGAGAATATGAGAAGGACAGCATGTGACCGAGAGTGCAAAGTCAAAAAGGGGAGATATAGAGTTAAAGGGAAAGAATGAGCTCATGGCACAGTGTGCGTCTGTGCAAGTGTGTAAGCGGGAGAAGCGTATTGGCTGCAGTCTCTGACTTTGACCCACACAGACTGCCAGTAAGAAGGCAGCTGACATTTTGGCCGGCTCCCAAACACTTCGGCAACGTGCAGCCTGCCTCGTACACAGCGGCGTCAAAGAAACAGTTACCAGGCATGTCTGTTTTACTGAGTCAACAGCAGCCACTGGTGGACAAGTCATGACATTCATTCATAAAATCTACAGACACCAAATTTAGTGGCTGCAAGCAGGAAAATCTAGAGGAGTGAAAGTCTCTCATGAGTCATGCATGAATCAAACACTCCACCCCCTATCTACCAGCTGCAGACGTAGCATATGATGTACATCCTACGTGTCTTCCTCCCATACCCCCCTGTGAGTACATGTCTTAGAAGCTATATGCACAGAATCTGGCTCCAGCTGAAATAACAAACCTTCACACAGACACTTCGTCCTCTTTTGCATTCATTTATAACAGAACAACTAACCCTCACACCAGCCACTGGGATTCTGAAACAATATCAATTAAATGCACCAGACTCAGGGAGGGGCTACATTTTTTGCTTTTTTGTTTTTACCTAAAATGTTAGAATGAAATGTCTTATCGGCCTTACATAAGGATGCCCTAGTCTTAAACACCTATCAGTACCTCCTTACTAATAGAAAGGAGCTTAGATGACTTTTCACAAAAATCTGGTAAAAAAAACAACAACAAAAAACAGGTGAGCCAGGTCTTTAGATATTCAAGCATCGTCTGTGTTTCTGCATGCTCATAAAAGTCAAAGAATGCGTGCAGTGTTCCTGGGATTGCTGCTTACGGCAGATCAAATAGTAAGTCTCTCCAGCGAGGCTTGGCGTGTTGTGCCTCGCGAGTCACAGAGTACAACAGGGGAGGGGAGAGTGTGCGCGGTCTGACCCCAGAGGTGACAGCATCCCTTCGTCAGTGAATGCATGAGCAAGTAAATGTAAAAGGAAAAATACAGCAGAGGGTCACAGAAGACGTCACAGTGACGGAGAGCAGGATAAGTTCCTGTTAGGTGATGCGCTGCAGGACTTTCCATGTTTGCTAAAAGTGATGTCTCGTCTAAACTTTCAGAAGAAAGAAAATGATGAATCCATGATTCATGTTGGCTAAACCTAAACTGTACAGGATGACCAGTGTACTGTGCACTAATGGAAGAGCCAGTCTGATTCTGTTCACATTGAGCCATTCCACTGTTAACCTCACTACATCTGTAGGATTGTACCATAAGGAATTATTACATCATTAATCTTCAGCATTGGGAAGAACAATAAAAAAAGGGGTTAAATAATATAGGAACTACTCTATAAGCTTACAGTGGACTCCAGCTGTTCAAGGATGTTAAGGAGCCCAACTACTGGGGAATAGCCAAGACTCCCTCCAAGAACGCTTCTACTGAAGTTCAAACACCAAATATGTATTAATGCTCACAGTTTAAATTGTCCTGGAACTACTGCAGAAATTAATATGTTTTTCTTCCTTATTTCTGCTCTTGGAGCTACAGCCAATGAGCGGCAAGGAAAATAAATGGCACTCCAGGATTGGTTGCTTTGCAAATGCCAGCCATTGACATGTCAAGTAGAATTGTGCCAAGGTATTTCAGCTTCCTGAGTTGCATGATTTTAGGTGTATAACTGTATAACCAGGTCAAAAGATATTTTTTTTTCTTCTGTTTTTTCACATTATTCACACAGCATGATATGGGAACTGTGGAATATTCAGCGTGATGCACAATTCTTGACCGTATTTTGCCACGCTAAGTTTTTTTTGTTTTTGCATTTGGACCAGAAAGGTTAATTTTGGTCTCATCCGTTTGCTTTGGTTGGTGGCAAACTTGCAAATAAGATTTCTTATTGCTTTCTTTTTGCCAGCCTTCTATAAAGTCCATATGTGCAAAAAGCAATGGGTAATGGTCCAGTCCACCTAAGAATCAACTTTACTTTTCACCAGATATCCTAACAGTTGGGCCTAAACATACACATTTACTGTAACTTTAAGATAGTTCCTCCAAACAGTGCTAAATATTTGTCAGATAAAATTCTATGATGCCATCTTCTACAGCAACTGTGGTTGCTTCTGAAAAGCAGTTAAAATGCTATCAAATATATTACTAATATCAGCAAAAAAAAGCTGCACCTGTTAATTCACACTTAATGAAATTAATCACACTTATGTTTTCAATTAAAACTTAATTGTGCTGCAATTTTTTGATTTGAAAAGTTATGCTTTTCCTTTTTGTACCCAAAATGCTAGAATAAAAGGAGTCTTATTGCCCTTATAGAGAGATGCCCTAGTTTTTAATACCTGGGATGTCAGAAGCTAATTTGAAATAGAAAGGAGCTCAGATGACTTTGCTTCATCTTTGACTCCAGGGACACAAAGATCTGGTTTAAAAAACCCAGGTGGTCCAGTTCTGCTTGTTCACTCTTTCGTTGTTTAAGCATTCTATTGTTTCTGCATGCTCATGAAAATCAAAGAACGCATTCATTTTGCTTGGGATTACTGCTTGTGGCAGAAAATTATGACTACTTGCAAATCCAGTTAGTTGTACCAGTCTGTCAATGCGAGGTTCTGCTGGGGAAAACGGCATCTGGATGTTACTTTGATCCAGATGACACTTGCCACCTAAATAAACATTTTCGCAAATCCATATGGCCAACCTTTGACCCTACACTAGCAGGACTGAGGAAGTTAGCCTAAAATCTGCAGAGTAATGTTTCAAAAAACACAAAAAAAGGAGTCTGAAGTTTTCCCCCAGCATTAATGCAGACCAGACAGAAATATGAGTTGAAGTAAGCATATTTCGCATAGACCCCGTCCCACAAACCACTAATTCCTACATTGCTATTATTCCGTCCCAACACCATAAACTCCATTACATTCTTCTGTGTTCTTCCTCCAAGTACTGGTTTTATTGCCTTGAAAAAATAGTCATACTCCTTTAACTTGTTTTGTATTTTGCCATATTGCAGCAAAAAATATCAATGTACTTTATGAGATTTTGTGCCACAGACCAACACATGGTGTATTATTACAAAGTTGAAGAAAAATAATGTAAGCTTAATTTTTATTTTATTTTTTTTAACCAACAGAAATTTGTGAAGTCTATTTGAATTCAACTATTAGCTGTGCATCAGATACATAGCACGTCAAAAGAAGAGAGAAAAAGAAAACAGTTGTGGAAAAAAGTCATAAGAGATCAGTTTGCATCCTCCAAGCCATGCAGACGCAGCAAGCATTTGGAATAAGATTCCCAGGAGAGTTGAGATCAAAATGTATGTTTTTAGCCTAAACTGAACAACAAATCCCTCCCAAAATGTTGTTAAAATTCTCCTTTCAATCTGATGTAGGCTGAGCGGTTGTCAAAGAATAATAAGTAAAACAATCTATTTGTAAATCTGGTAGAGACACCAAAGCCTTGCATCTAAATTAGGACCTTCAAAGTATTAAAGTGAGATATTATGTAATTTTTCAGGCACATAATGCTATTTTATTGTGCACTCAAGCAATTATGTTACCTCCAGTTGTTATTAAAAAAATGCTGCTTACATTAAATATAACTTAAAAGAAAATTTGACTTTGCAATTTGACACCTTGAAATTGGCCTCCGTCTCTTTAAGTTCCACCAGGTGAAGCTCACAGGAGACTGGTGCTCCAAGGAGAAGCTTTGGGTAAGTAGGTGGGGTTAGTTTATGATTGTTTATATTATAACATGATAGAAAGTGCCAAAATGTTGTTTTTACTAAATACCCCACCGCCCCCTACAGATGTGAGGAAGTTTGAAGGGTGTAAATATTTTTGCAAGGCACTTTAGATCTACTCTGCTGGTACATGGAGGAGCTCTAAAAATTACGCAAAGACTAATTTCTACTGAAATTAGTCAAAGTTTGGCACCAAAAAAAGTTTAAAAATCATTTGTTATTTTTCCAATTCAGCATCCCAGGAATTTTTTGTTCCTGTTGGTGGATCATATGATCAGGTTTTATTGCTTCTAAGGTTTGGAGTCAACGAGGATCATAACACAGTAAAAAGAGAGATGAGATTATGGGCTATGCGCCTATCAGCTTCCTAGCATTGGATCGTGTTAAGGGGTGGTGATGTCACGAGTTAGCAGCCAGCCAAGCAGACTGGCAGCGTCAGATGGGGTGATGATGTTACCAGGATCAGGTGCATGGAAACAAGTGTTTCAGTTTCTTTATGCAGAGAAACAATCCACCTTGTATCTCTGCACAAATAGGAATGTGTGGAAAGATTTTTTTGTTTTTTCTTTTCTACCTGCAGTTCCGGAGGCAATGCATGAGCATAGAAGTAACTATCAAACACCTCCCTTTCCTTTCACCGTAGCTGAACCCGAGTAGTCTCAGCCCCCTCCCTGTTCCCGTTTTCTGAGACAGTGCAGTTATCCTGGCGTATATACAAAGTCTTGTCTGAATGCATTTAATGTCAGAATCCCCTTTATGTGTGGGATTTCGGAGCGCGAGGCAGGGACTGTGACTAGCAGCGTGACAGAAATGAGTGGGATGGCTGTAGGAGGGAGGGCTGAACAGAACAGAATCAGGGGTGTTAGTGCGACACAAAGACGAGACTGGCAACTGCGCCTCTCTGCAGCTGTGGGCCTACGTGAGCATCGGCAGGAACGCTCTTCTCCTCTCGCCGCCCCTCCCTTACCCTCTCTCTCATCTCTCCCCCTCGCTGCCTCGCTCATTTGCACCTCCGTATAGACTTTTTGAGGGCCCCCGCCTCCCTCCTTTGTGCAAATCCTTCTTCCACTTTTCTCTCGTTATTTCAGTCATAACTCCCTTCACTTCTCTCCCACGTCAGGTTGCCAAGCGGCACGGACCTGGACCGGAGAGAGATGGGCCTTGCTCAGCCAGCCAACAGATATCTGAGCCGACTGAATGGGGAAGAAAAGAAGGCAAAGATCTGGTTTCCCACACGCACGCACGGCCAATTTGGCCTGAAAAGACAGACAAGAGCCATGTGTGCGTGTGTGTGTGTGTGTGTGTCTGCACATCACTAAAAGCAAGTTAACTCGTTTTATGCATGCATGCCACACCATAGGTTCACGTGACAACTCCAGCATGTTAAGAGTGAGCAAACACTGGGCTTTAAGGCCAAGGTCAGAGGTGACATGCAGAAGATTGAGCAGGAGGAGACAAGAGGGAGGAGGAAGAAAGAAGCGTAGATTAGGCTAAAGAATGAATACAATGACGAGATCAGAGGATTCAAGGACAAAATTGAACATAAAAGCAGTTTATACATTGTAGTAAATGTGCAAAAATCGAGCAAGGTGGTGTCAACAGAGAGCAAACCATAGCAGAAAGATAAATGAGCAAACTCAATGGGCTGATTGTCCTTGTGCCGTTGAGCAGGTGCATTTCCTGGCAGAGGTTGGGACTGGCAGGCGCACGTTGCCATGATTACAGACAGAAGAACGATGCTGACCTCTACAGGCTCAGAGAGAATGTGTTTAAACAAATGCAAACGTTTTCACTGAGCTTGCTTGGCAAAAAAAAAAAAAAAAATATATATATATAAAAATATATAAATATATATATATATACTTCTCTCAAAGGTATTCACAAAATCTAAGAATTGCGGAATATACTAATTTTTAGCCCCATGTTACTTTAAAACTGCCAAAGAAAATACAAATCGATCAGTTATCTTTAGAAGTCACCCATGTAGTGAGTTATTTTGCAAAGAATGGGCAAGAAATATGCAATGCTGGGAAGAACAAACCCAGAAACTTTATGACTGTGCAACTGGCTCAGTGGGCTGTAAAAATGTATAAATCATGTTTCAAAATTTTTATTTGTTAAACAATTTAAAAGCACAAATTTTAATTTCATTATATTTTGCATAACTTTTTTTAGTACATATAAAAGTAAATATAGAGGTTGTTTTTGTTTTAAGACAGATGAAGCATTTTTAAAGGCACTGCAGAAAGACAACCACCTGAATGTTATGTTCACAACTTCTCAAAAAGAATGAAATATAATTAAAGTTGCGTTTCATAAAAAAAATAAGGTTTCAATCAACATGCACACTATTTTTCTCTCTCATTGCTTTCGACAAACACTTGCATTTTTATTTATGTTGTGCACAACATTGTGGAAATAAAGATGACTGGAAGACTTGTGTTTCCACAGTAAAGCAAATCAGAACCAAAACCCAGAAGCAGAACTGGGGTTGGAATGTTTTCTGCAGACGTGACTTTAGGTGACCTAGTTCAATAAAAAAAAAATGAAGTGAAAACCAGAAATGAAAAACATTTTTTCCGTATAAAATTTTGACTTTTTGGGGGGGTATTTTACAAAACTCCAATATCCACATGTGGGTTAAAAATAATCCAAAGTCATCTTAAATGTCATGTCATGACCACCTTTGATTCTTATCAACTAAGCCTGTCAGTAATAGTTTATGAACCACACAAACTAAATCAAAAGTGTCACCATTTAAAATTATTATTTTACACATACCTCATGTATGTAATTCTGATCTTATTACTTAGAAAAATACTTTGTCATCAAGTTGACATATTTTAACATACTTGCATACACTTCCTATTAACCGTATCGTTAAATTTGCGTGTTTGGATGTCAGTTACGGTCAGAGTATTAGACAGCAGGTTAAGTTAGGATTAACTGGGTAAGCTAAGGTTAGATGAGAGAAAGTCACATCATTCTCCAGAGTCACCCTACCTGCTGGGTCATCCTACCCATCAGGTAGGGTCTGGTCATAACCAAGGGACTCATGACCAGAGTCCCATCTGTCAGACTGCCCTAGGGAAGCTGTGGCTACAATGTGGTAGCTTGCCACCATAAAAGTGAAAATATGTGTATGTGAATGGGTGACTGACTGAATGTCAGTGTAAAGTGAATTGTGGTCCTCTGGACTTTAATGCTTTACTGACGCAGGTTTTGATTTGCATTCATTCTTCTTGAATTCACACCTACCATCATTTAAAATGAATGTGATTGCAGACGCAGTGCAGCTGTCCTAGTAGGATTTTCTTGAATTATGCTTCCTTAACCTAACTCCATAGTTTGAAGAAAGGTTAGAGGATCAAAATGTTCTCATTGTTCGGAGGCAGCAGTCAGGAGAAATACGTTCACAGGATTACATGTGTACTCTGGCGAAGTGAAGACAGACATTATTAAGTGAGGTAAAGAATGAGACGGAAAATATGAAGCATGTCTCCAGCAGCTGTTGTGTCTGCACACGTTTAAAAGAGTTCAAGGATTTGGAAGTGCATATTAGTCACTGCTTTTAAAACATGTGCTTATTTTTATTATATGCTTTTTTTATCTTACAAATTGTGTCTAAAACCGTTTCTGTGCTGCTGTGTTGGCCAGGACGCTTTTGCAAGAGGGGCTTTAAAACTCAAGTGTTTATTAAATAAAATAGGAAAAAACGAGTATGAGTCAACATTGACGTTATAAAACCTTGATAATTTACCAAACTTAATGAAAAGACAATAAACTAACTAGGTGGCCAGCAAAGAGGCCAACCACAACACTGGAGGACCACCAGGACTCTCTGCCATGTAATGAATGTGTTGAATATTAAATGTTCTGCATTCTTCATTTGTATAGACTGAGTATGTTTATAAGATCAGAAGGATTTTCTTTCAATGAGAAAAAAAAAAATCAGCACAATAGGCATTATGCTTAATACCTACTGAAATGGGTATTAAGCCCACCCATTTTAATGGGTAAGCTATTAAAATATCATACCTATTTTAATTTTAGATATGCAGAGCACCATAGCCATGGGATCCAGGTATTTTAACTAGTTGTGCATCCTTTACAAAGACTTTCTTTAAGTCTTCTTTGATTTAGTTAAACTTAAGCTACATTTAATATTTACACCTGGTCAACATTTCTGAAGTACACTGAAACATTTTACATTTTACTGAATTTCACAGTAAAATAAGTCATTTGGATTCCTATTCCTCGAACTTCCTAAAGAAAAAAACAACAAAAAAAAAAAAAACACAATAAATCAAAGGAGCACTTCTTATAGAATTTATTTTTATTCCAAAAAGATTTAGAAAATATGACAATTTTGGCAAAACATTACTGACATCTAAATATAATTTAGAAGAAAAATAATGGTGGTAATTGCATATGGCACCCATGATTCTCAGTGCTTTAGTTCCTTGAGAAAGACGATTTGCTGAAGAAAAAAAAAAAAAAAAAAACTAGACAGAACGTAATTCTGCTTTTATCAGCCTTGTATGTGAGATAAGAAAATCACTATCTAGAATATAATCTCCTATGTTTTAAAACCTTATCAACCAAAACCGATTATAAAAGTTGATGTTTTATGAAAAGTTAAAATTAAACCTGAATCATTCTGAGGCAAAAAAAAAAACAAAACACCCATGCAGAAAGATCATGTGCGATTTCAGCAAAACGTCGTCGTTGACCCAGCAGGGACAATGACACCGAAGCCAAACCCCTAAAGATACTAAAAGATAATAAAATTTCAAAGGAAGTTGTTTTGCTTTGCATCATATGTCTGTCTATGGAGTTTGTCCCCTCTGATAAATGGATGGTAGTGTAGTTTGCCAGGCGCTGAGACATACCACATGACCACACCTGTTGGGTTCACTGAAACCACAAACTCAGTGGAGTCTTTCAGCACATCAGTCTGGTCAGTGTAGACATCAGTGACCTTGAAAAAAAAAAAAAAAAAAAAAAAAATTTAAAAAAAAAATTATTATTTAAAGAAATAATCCACATTAAAAAAAAAAAAAAAAAAAAGAAAAAATAATAAGTGTTTGGAAAAGCCTGAGTTACAACCTCGTACTATTAAACGGTAAAAAACTAAATCTGAGACCTACCTTGTAGCTGCCAGTGGTGTAGTTGAGTTTGCTCAAGGAGGTTTCGTAGCGATAGGGCATGTCAGTACGGCGGCTGAAGAACACTAAAGCGCTGGCGTTGTTTGACAGGGGGCGCCAGAACACCTCGATGCCAGACTTCTCCTTGAAGACAGAAAGCAATTTCATCGACAATGAGACATGAAAACACTTTTCATTGCCATATCCATCTTATTTTCCTCACAGCCAAAACAGCAGCACAATTCACACCTTGAGAATGCGTCTTCCCTGAATACCCAGGGGGTCCTGGTTGATGCTGATGATCATCTTGTTCTGAAGGATGCTCCGGGCTCCGCTGCTGATTGTGCGAAGGTCGTTGGACATGAACAGGGGAGCGGCCATGATTGCCCACAAAGCCATCTGAGAACGAGACTGGTCCATACTGAGACCAAAATCTCCAATAACCAGCTGGTGAGAGCAAAAAAATGATTAAGAGGGATTACATTTATTAGAAGAAATTCAGACCTTTTTGACAACCACTACGTGCCTAACTGTCATTATGAGCCTGACTGCGTTATAAATAGAGACACCGAGTTCCTAGACATTTCAGTAACCAACACGTTTCTGGACTCTGACTTTCAAGAGTTCTCATGGCTCTTCAAGCAAAGTTTAAAGTATAAATACAAAAGCTGGAAATATGAAAATATTTTTATTGTTGCTATTCCCACCATAGTTAAGCTATAAATACTAAAATTAAAAACAAAGTCTGGAAGTAACTATTCAAGCAACTTGTTAATTAATTAAGTAAGCACGGAAATAAGAAACCGAGTCATTCAGTAAATAATATTTAAGTAGGTAACTTTAGATATAAGTAACAAACAAAGTAATAAAATACTTATTAACGAAGCCTCTAAGTAAGTAACCAATAGCATAAGTAACTAACTAAATCACTAACTAAGTATGTTTGGATCGATGGATGGAAAAATAATCGAGAAACAGTAACATTTATTAGGCCGGTGGGACAAACCATGTCAGGGTCGTTCCATCTTCCAGGTCCGGCTGCGGGTGCCAGGACATCCTGGTTTTCAAAAACCCAATCAGCAATGCTCAGCACACTGGTCCAAGAATCCTGGATGTCGCCATAGTTACGCCAGAGGTTGCAGATCTGCCCAAGCTGAGTGTAATTCACCTGAAACATCAATAGCTATATTAAATCACCACACCATTACATTTATAGAGCAAGTTATACACCCACAGGACCAAAGTGCTGTACACAATCATAAAATACAAATATGATCAATCGGTAAATTAATAATAGCAATAGTATACACAAGTAATTGTAAAAACAACAGAATACAGGACAACAAAGCCAACATCTCAGATTGTCTCAAAGGCCAAAGAAAAGAGACATGTCTAAAGAAGGGATTTAGCTATAAAACTTTTCCTGATTGTACTGAAACACGGTGTTCAAAACATTTGCCAGTGTTAAACACCTTCGGTGGAAGTCCACCCTGATAAGCAGGCCAGCTGCAGGAGTAGCCAATGGGGCGGCCCGTTGCGTTTAAAGCCTTTGACATCAGAGGATAACCTGCCAGGAAAAACAATAAGAGTCAGTTAATCACTTCTGAATTCATACCATTCAACTAATGACTCATGTTTTCTTACCCAGTTCCTGCTCGACAGCATTAGAGTAACAGCCATCAAATTTAAACATGTCCACCTCCCAGTCAGCGAATGTCTGAGCATCTATTTCAATCTTATCCACCGTCGTCCCAGGGTACCCCCCGCAGGTGTGGGTGCCCATGTCCCCATAGATGCCCAGTTTGAGGCCTCTGTCATGCATGTAGCGCGCCAGCTTATTGATTCCCCCTGGAAACCTGATTTTAACATAGGAAATTAAACATTACCTGTTGAAACTGTTGAATAAGTGCAGGTTTTCCACGTTACCAACAATGCTAGTTGCTAAGGTCATGATTACACAGTCATAAGAGAGCAATATGTTCTCATTTATTAAACAGTAGGTCAGGCACTTATCACAGCTTCCCACAGATCTCAAAGGTCATTGTTTTAATCACACTTCTACTGACTGATTTGAAAATACATGCAGGAAAGCTACAGACAAATGTACTTTGCTGTGATTGTGAAACTGTTGTACTGCCACTCCTTTTGTCTTATTGGCCTGGATATGATAACTTTGTTTTTACAAAAGAGCGCTCCTGTCTGAATGTGTCCAAGCTATACCTTTTCGGGTCAGCCTGCAGCCGTCCATCTTTGTCTCTGTCCATGGACGACCAGCAGTCATCTATGTTCACATAGACGTAGCCCAGTTCCTTCCAGCCGTCCTCATACAGTCTGTCTGCCATGTCTATAAACAGATTCTCACTGGAGGGAGGAAAGACAACAATGTTTAGCACTGACCCGAACAAGATGTGCGGTTTGTAAACGTCTAATGAATTTATGGTGCATTTGAAAAAACTTTTCATCCACTATTACTATTAAAAGACACACTTTACTGTTTATTGAACATTTCTGTGTAGTAACGTTATTTTAGGCGTGTTCATTTATTAAAAGTCTGCTTGCCTGATGCAGTTCTTTGAGTCGTTTGTGCAGTCAATGTCACAGCGGAATCGTTCCCATGCCAACCAGCCCATTGGAGGCGTTCTCATCAGTCCATTGTCAAGGGCGAAGGTGGTCATGGTGGCCACAGAAGCAAAAATGAGAACTGCGAAATGCATTCCTGAAGTGAAAAAGGAAAATCTGATGATACAGATGATGCAGACACAGGCCTGTAAATACTTAATAAAAGAAAAACAGGAAACAGAAAACCACAACTAAGAACAGAAAACTACAACATGCATAAAATCCTTTTTTGCACTTTTGTTAGGCTTATTGTCATTGGGATTTTATGATAGACCAAAGTAAAGGGGAAAATGCATGGTAATCAACATTTTTCACAAAAAAGCTGAGCTTGCACCTTTTTGCTGCAATTGCAGCTGCTACACTTTTGGGTTTGGTCTCCTGCCTTTTCAACTCTTGGGAAGTTTTTTTTGTTTGTTTGTTTCCCCCCATTCTCAGTAGGTTTTAGGCAACTTCAGAACATGAATATTCTTTGATCTAAACCATTTCATTGGCTGAATGTTAAGAACTGTTGTCCTGCTAAAAGGTTAACCTTCCTCTCCGTCTCAGGTCTTTAGTAGTCTGTAACATGTTTTCTTCAATGATTGTCCTATAATATAGGACCATCCCATCAAGTCTGAGCACCTCTCTATCCCAATTGAAGAAAAAGTAGTCCTACAACATGGTGTTGCCACCACCGTATTTCACATTGAGGATGGAGTGTTTAGGGGTAATGTTCAGCTTTCAAACAGTGTCTTCGTGTACTTTCGTGAAAGTTTAGTTTTGATCTGACCTAGTCATAAGAAATGTAATTAGTATCAGAATAGTATGAAGATTTAATCCCACATTTATCACAATCAACTAGTTTTTGTTGGTATTTTACATGGGATTTTAATAAATTACACTAAGTTAATTTATAAAGCACCATTCACAAACAAAGCCACAAAGTGTTTTACAACATAAATCACAATTAATGTACACAGACTATAAAAAACAAGCACTGGACCATTTCATGAACTTGAGAGGTTTAAATAATTTTGCAAGCAAAGTACATGCAATGTGCTGAATTACATCAACATCAAACAGCCATTAACACATCGAAGGTGTGATGATACGTTCAAGGTGTGTTAAGGTGTATGTAGACAACTTAAACCTCGTGAGCATCAGCTGACTGGGAGCAGGAAGCAACACCTACTTGCCGGGTGACAATTTTCACTGTGATGTGTTTAGCTGTTATCTGACCATCAAAAATTTAGGATTTTGTAGTGCAAGTATAAATGCTGTGGCCAAAAATCAACACTGCGCAATAGTTGCACTTATTTGTATTATTTTCCTTTTAATCAGTAATATTTTTGGGAATGTGGATGAGTATACATTCTCTTATAACAACGTTTTAAGTAATTCTTAAAAATTTAAATAAAACTGTAAACTTACTGTTGCGCCAAGGCCTCTGTCGATATTCTTCTTATATTGGTTTCTGCTTTAGTCTTCACTTTGCTCAGAAGTGTCTGAAAAACGCGAGGCACAGATTCAGTTCTCCGGAGTCGCGCCAGTAAACACGGAAGTGGTACTCACGTGACTTCTGCTGTCAGGTGACCATACACCGGAAATTAGAACAAGGGAGACTGGATGTTGCTTATTAATGTTTATTATGACACATCGAAACAGAACAAGGTTTGTCAAGCGGTATTTGAAGTAAGATAGATAATTTTAATCAAGATAATTTTTCGGATCAAATTTAAAAAGTATTAAAAAAAATTATTTTCTTATTGAATTTACATTTAGGAATAAAATAATATAAGACAGGATCATTTTATATTATTATTATTATTATTATTATTATTTTAAAAAACATCAACATAATTCATTATCCTTTTTGCTTGCTTGTGTGACCTTGGGTACAGCTTTTGTTATGTGTGGAGAACCTTAAATCCTCTTTTTACCAGATCACACAGATAAGTTTGCAAAAATTACCAGAGGCACTGTTGCAAATTGAATACAGTTTATTGAGCTCACAAAAGCCTATAGGCAAAAATAGTCAGTTTATTTTGTTATACAAAAATGACCACACTAAAACTCGAAGTCTATGCTGGCCCTGGAAACCGTGCAGCTGAAAACCACAGTTAAAGCCCAATTAGATCAAGTTTGACTGCTTGGGAGAGGAATAATAATAATTATAAAGAAAACACAAATATAACTAAATGCACATGAGTGTTCTCCAACAAAAACATACTCACACAAAAATCCCTGGTGAATACAGCAAATAAAAGAAAGACTCCCCTTCCACTAGTCTCCTCAATCTAGATAAAACAGCTTGGGACCCAGGGACAGAATAGGTATTTTTATTTTAAAAACAAGCCAGAGGGCTAGACAGTAAAAAAAAAAAAAAAAAAAAAAACTCCCCTTCCTTAGACAAAATATATATATAAAAATATATATATATATAT
>CAEFZX010010251.1:0-13520 GCA_903066825.1 Alfaro cultratus
GATTGACCATCCTAAAGAGAAATGGTGTAATATTTTATTGTTATGAAAGGAAGAATGTTTTTAGGAACCGTCGAGAGATTCTGCAGTTGAAAGCAGTTTGGCGGACAACAAAAATTATACAGGGTTAAAATTTAGAGCTAAACTAAACTCATTAACAGGTTGCCAGGGTCTCCAGCATGGCCAGGAGTTGTTTTAGAGAACTCATCACAACGTGAGGACAGAAACTATTTCTGAGCTGCTTGTATTATGCCTCGTGTGCCCTCGCTCTTTGTGGTGAAACGACAGGGTCCTGGCACAAAGGGTCTTAAGATGCTTTTGACCTGCATGAATAGGCAGACTTACTAGATGTCTTCAATCCTAGGCAATGAGGTGCTTATGATCTACTGTGGTACTTTGGTAACTAGTATGTCAAGTTTATTATGGATCCCAAAACACTGAATTCAAGGCAGAGTACATTTAAACCGGGTGATTGTTATGGGGATGTTTCTCATACTGTGGTGTTGGCTCTATGTATTTCCTGCTGGGAATCATGGATAAGTTTGAATACATTGAAATGCCTGAAGGAGTTGTGTTGCCTTGTGAAGAGGAGGAACTAACCTGGAGGTTGGAGCCTTTTGTTTTTTGCTCACTTTTGGAAGCTTCATAACAAATCTATCATTTTTTTCTTAATGTTTTGATTTTCAGTTGAATCTTTAGTGTTCCCACTGCATTAGTGTTTGTGGAAATTAAAGCTGCAATGAAATACATACAAGGCAAATGCCCTGGAATTCGTTGTATTGTGACAAAATGTGGCAACCGTCCAGGTGTGTTGATGCTTATGTCAGGCATTGTACAACACAACCTAAAAGAGTCATATGTGTAGGTTTTGTTCTGACAGTCAGTTCGGGACTCAATCCTGAATCTAAATATTGAAACGTGCTGAAAATATAGACATGAGAAAACCTTGATGACACGAGGAAAATGAGCAGAGGATCCCACGTTAGGCACCGTGCCAATCCTGGCAATCACTTAAGTAATCACTGAGGTGATTTCTGGATGGGATCATGCTGTTGCAAGAAGGAGATTGCTGTTTTGCATTTACCCCTAATCCACTGGCAGATTATTCTAGTAGTTATACAAAATAAATATTTTTTTATTAAGGATAACACCGGGGCATTTACAATTTGGAATGGAGCCAACCACATGTGGATCCGCTTATTTTCTATTCAAATATCTGTGTTATGCATTTATATAACCGTACAGCTGTGTGGCATTCATGTGGTAAAATCAGTTCAGATAATTTCAGTTGGGAGACAACTTATTTTTCCTTCTTGATTCTTTTTAGGATTTTAAATCCAAATTTTATCAACTTGGTTGTGGATTCAATAATTGTTGTTTAGCAGTCATTTCAACATTTTCTGTGGTTTTGTATCTGTTGTGGTGTCAAAATCCAAATAGCTGATATCTAGCTTTTGTCTCCTGTTGAACTCACCAGATTCTGCACCATGCACATCCTCTCACTGCGCAGCTCAGCCACCAGCCCATAAATATCCACAAAGTCATGATCTCTGACGTGCTGAATGAGGTGATCGAGAGCAATGAACACGCCTGTTCTTCCCACACCCGCACTGAGGGAACAATGAGAAAACCAAAATCACACTTACACCAGAATCTGGGAATGTGCTTCTATTTATAACCAGAATGTACTGTTGGATATTCAAACTATTCTTTTTACCCTACCTGCAGTGGACCACTATAGTGGAGTTGTCATGGCGATGTGCTCGGACAGCTTTGACAAACTTAATCAAGGTGCTGCAGGATTCTGGGACCCCGTGCTCAGGCCATGAAGTGTAGTTGAAGTGTTTGACTAAAATGTAGTGACCATGCTGCAGAGAGCAATACATGTGGTTTAGTGTAAAAATTGGGGTAACCTGTTAAATACTCAGCTCATTATTAGGAAATTTCACTTTGTTTAGCTTAAAGAAAGTGATGTAATTAATTGGTGTAAATCCCTTTGAGCCACTGAAATGGGCTACACAAATAAACGTGACTTGCCTTGACGAATAACAACAATACTAGCTAAAGTTGAGCAAAGACTCTACTAAATGTCAAGTAGTATTACACTAAAATATAACGTTTTTACACCAGCTTATCTGTTCACCATCATGGACCCCTGGTGCCTATCTCCAGGAAACAAGGAAAGAATTTCTATTAAATCAATCTCACTGCTACCGTTTTTGTAAATTTATTTTAGAATCTTTGATATGTGTTGCTCTTCATAATCCCAAAAAAAAATATCAACAAGGAAGGAGCTACTTGTTAAAGGTCGCCCTTATCTACAATCATAGCTGTAACTCAAAAGTGACACAAAGCTAAATGAAGGCCGAAGTTTATCTTGCCACCTATCAAAGTGAGAAGGCTTTTTCCACAAATGTTGTTTAGGTGTACCAATATATGCGTGTGCTCAAGAGTTGTGTATTTCTGTTCAGGAGGCTTTGCTACCTTTTCTACTTTCAGTGTTCTGACAGTCCAATCAGGAAGCACTTCTTCTGACACCTTAGAGATGAGAATATCACTAAACACCGTCATTGGCTTGTTGTCCTCAGGCCAATACTTGTGACACCGAATCTGAAATGTCAGCAGCACACAAAGCATTTGTCAGATCTTCAGAAAAGAGTTTATCCCTTCATGGAGGGAAGACTCGAAATGTTGCTTGTACTCTGATTTCTGTCATGTCTCTAACGACGCACCCTGCCTTTCTCATAACACTGCGTGAGCATGGCAACAGTGTGGGTTCCTGTCTCCCAGATCATCCTCCAAAAGTCAGCCACTGTGCTGGGCAGAGGACCCTGAGTGGCTATGAACTCATTGGGACATAAGTAACCCTGCAAAGAGCAAACAAGAAAGACCGTAGTCCTCAAAATAAACCCCTGATCATAGTTTATGACCGTTTTTTTAGTAGTGATAGCTCACCGAGACAAAGCTTGCATTGATATAGTCTGATCCTGCCATGCCTGGTTCTGAGAGTAACTTCACTCGGTTGTTGTTGTCTAAATGCAGACGAAACAGGAAAAAAAACGTTCAGTGAACAGTGTGAAATGCAACTCTGCAGAGGCACAATGTGACAGAAAATAAGACTCATAGGACTAATTTCTAGTCTAACCACACACAGGGTTTGATGTTGAGGAAGCGGTTCTTGGATTTATTCCATGGCAGGTCAGAGTCTGTGGTGGCCAGGTCCGGCAGCAGCTTTGGGAGATCCTGGAGGAATAATTAATAAGAAATAAAAAATAAAACACATTCACATTAGCATTCACATGAACTCACTGGGCCATTACTTTGAACCTTACAAAACTAACTTGATTTGTCTCATTAAAAATGATTATACTAATTGAGACATTAAATATGGGAAATCTATGAGAGCTTCAGAGGTTTGTGCAGTCAGGTAAGATTTATGGTTTTGGGGTTTTGTTGCTGCTCGGGGAAGAGAAGGAAGCACAAACATTCATGCAAGGTTGGAAAGCAACATTATGTGAAAATCCAAAATCTTTTCACTTCAAAATATTTTCTCATGTATACCTGTTTTTCAAGGTTTGGCAAAAGAATCCCATCAGCAGTTCTGTTTGTAATTTCTGTATTTAAAGTCATTCTAGAAATCATGCTTTGCATGATGCCTTATGTATGTACTACTTTGTGTTATTCTATCATAAAATCCAAATTAAACACATATAAATATGAGGTAGAAACGTGAATAAATGAGGACAAGCAGAAGATGTATGAACACTTTTGCAAGGTGTTACATATGCAGGGCTCAGGCCTTACTGGGTTTTAGCCAAGCACTTACCGAAAACTCCTCCTGGAACTTTACATTGTCGTTGGCACACAGATCTTCCACATGCTGCAGGAAGGATTTCTTGTTGACAGGCCTGACAGAGACGATGGGAGAGAAATGCACTGACTGCAAGCGACAGAAAGAGTCAACAATGCGCCATTCTATGTCAACTTATTTTAGGTTACGAGAGGCGCGGAGCCACGAAGAACATGCTGATTCCTCCAGCAGCTGCTACGTGCATGCTCGCATCATTTATAAAAGATGACTTACTTGAGCGACTTCCTGTAGCTGAGCAGCCTGGACGAAAATAGAAGCAAAATAAACAAATTAATGCAATGATCACAGCCCACACTGTCCATAAAAATTTAACTAATCCTCGCAGCAGAAAGTACACCAAGATATGTGTTCAGAAAACCCCCATTTGAAAAGAGGGTTAAACCATTTTTTGAAATCAAATCCACACAACACTGATGCATGCCTTGATTTTCATCCTAATGACAATGATGAACAGTTACATGAAAAGTGAGCAGGTCTTTCCTGTGGAATCTACTCAGATCTTCAACAATTGATGAAGCTTACTGTTTATGCCCCCCCGTCTTCCAAGCGATTTGAGGCTGCATAAACAAATTAAAATGGTTTTACGGAGAGAAGCTTCAGCAAAGCTGTTCATCCCTCTACTAGGGATCGGGGAAAACATGCAGGCAGTTGGTAAAACACTCATGTCACTGATTCATTGAACTATCAGCCTCCACAAAAGCTTTTCTAAAACTGCACAGATGGAGGGTTTGACGCAAGCCTTAATAGGCAACATGATGACACACACACACACACACACATACACGCAAGCATACTCTATGGGGAATAAAAATAAAAAACAAGAATTCAACATGCAAACATGTCAAAATGAGCCTCACACACACACACACTAAACGCCCAACTTACTGGATGACATAAATCTCTTTCCGCCTAAAGAAGAAGGAAGAATACCTGGTGGGAGACAAATGTTCAGTGAGAGAAAGACAGCTTGTGTGAGTGGATGTAAACGTCTGCGGTGAAGGAGAGTTGGGAAGTGACAAGAAAAGGTGTGTTACTTTTACTGCGAGACAAGTCGTGTTTAAACAGATCTCACTGTGCTGTCAGAGCTGGAATGATATTCTGGTCATATCAGAGAGGAGGAGACAAGAGACGCTGCCCAAATGACTACAGTGAAATGCCTTTAGTATGAAAAGTCAGTGAACAGTCAGTGTAGAGGAGGAACTGTCATTCTAAATGTTTTAGATGCGTCACCTGCTATCATCCCTCTACTCGCAAAGATAAAAGACGATTCTGAGAAAAAAAATCAGGGAAGTTTAGACTCACTGCTAAAAAATAATCATTCAAGGTCTCATTTCTAAGTGAGCAGGTATTAAATTTACAGATCAATAAATTTGCTCCAACTGCTGACACAAAAACGCGGGAAGAATATGTTTCTGTTTGTATTTGAATATTTGTAGTTATTTGCAAGTTAGTTTTGTTTTATTTCAACTTTACTAGAATATTTGCACTAGAAACCAGAGAAAAATACTTGGTCAGATTTTGCTTTTGGAGTGTTTGGTTTTGCAGTGACATACCAATTTAATGTTGCAAAGGTATGTATGACTTTTACTAATGGGTCAAAAAAATACAGCTTCTTAACAACAAAAAGAAACACACTCAAGCCGAATCCAGTAATGTGAAAATGAACATAATTAGCCTGATGAGCAAATCTATGCAGAATAAGATGGCAAAGTGCAGCGAGACTGGTAAATGATCCTTTGGATCCTTTGACATAGGAATATTTCACAGAAAACATTCAATAAATAACAGGAAACTCTAGAAGCCAAAAACAACACATGGGAGGTAAGAGAAGATAAAAGAGCTTCTACAGTGGAATAAAAATCCCACTGTAGGTTTTGCCTTTTCATCTGACCCGGGCATAATTGAAAGTCTGTGGACATACCTCCACATGAACGCATGTGGGACAGCTCATAAATCACACTGAAATACAGCTGGAGCCTTTTACAGGAAAAAAATATTTCCCACAGTAATACTCTACTGTAAGGCTTTATAGAAATGTTTGCAATAGAAAATCTTTATTGACTTTCCTGATGGCTTTGGAGGATATGAGTGCTAACATGCAAGGTACTGAAACTTTAGATTCAGAAAGTCGTTGATTTATTTTATTTATTTATTTTTTAAATATTGAAAATTTTCAAAAATAATAACTTTACTGATTAATTTTCCATGTTTGTTAGTGGGGTTTTCTACCAAGTTGTGGGACAATTTGTTCTGTGCAAGCAAAGAAAAGAAGCTGAAAAGTTGGATTCCTGTTTTGTAGCAGAGATTGGCTGGGAATAAAGGAGACACAATGATTTCTCTGTTCTGCAGAGAACTGACGAGAAGGGAAATTACAAAGCCACAATGCTGTGTTGTATCTTGTTGCCGCTGCAGCTACTGTGTCTATTTTTTGAACAAACTCAACACTGCTAGATGATCCTGCGCTGACAGGAATTGCACATCAAGTTGGCAGCAGCACAGAGAGTTTTCACCTTGTTCACATAGATTTGGAATCTTGTCTTGCACAGCTAAATCAAGTCTAAAGTTGAACAGTCTTCTTCTACACAAACTGGGAAAGTGATGGTTCTATATTAAAACCAACAAAGGCTTACCGATTGAGTTTTTCTTGTTTCAGCTCCATATCTGCTACAGCAATCAGTTGATCTAATTTGCACTTTGTCTCTATGATCTCTGCCTCTCTGGGTGAATAAGTCCCGCCCTCTTTCTTACGCTGATGGATCCTGGAAACAAATGTCGACTGAGCATTTACTATCACTGAAAAAAAACCCTGACATGTTTAAATTGTGTGGTGGTGATATTATACAGAGTTGTTTCATATGCTTTTGATTGATCTCACTTGACTGAGCAACAGATAAGAAGGATGAGGAACACAGCCAGAAAGAATGACAGCAAAACACCCAGGATGATTTGTTCGTCTTTGGTCAGTAGTCCGTCCGCTGCAAAGTGAGAGAGAAAGCATTAAAGCAACCTCAAAACAAGCAAGGACAATATACACTTATAATCAGAACTTTACATACACCCAACATCAGAATGAATTTCATCACAATGTTGGGCTCTTAACAAAGTATGTGAACCTCTTTTTTCACATTGAACTGAGAATACGATATGCAACTTCAATGATGTTCAAGAAAGTCGTTTAAAGTTTGCTTTTGGACTTTGGTTGCTTTATTATTGGAGGCAAACTCTAGATAAATTAGTGCTCATTTAATTTTTTTGCACAGTACTTTAAGTTCAGTTCTTTTTAAGACGAGTAATTATTGCTTGGTCTTTTCGTGAAGACCTACCTATAGTTCTGATATGCTCTGAGAATTCAGAGTCTGTGTATTGGCCGTTGATGTTCGTGGCTCTGAATTTAAACCTGTTGGCATAAAACAGCAGCAGAACAACAGGAGCTTTTTATTCTTCCAAAACCTATTTAAATTTTAAAAAATATTTCATTGCCAAGAATGCTTCCAGTACACTCACACGTAGACGGTGTTGGGCTTCAGAGGCCCGTTGCACAAATGATCTGTGTCATTCTGTCCCATGCAGTTGTCATTCTCTCCAATTATATAGGTTCCTGTGATGGTGTGGTTGTGCCTCAGCAGTGACGGGTCATCTCCAGACACACTGTGACCGCCTCCGATGAGCATATCCATACCTGCTGCCCTGTCCCTCGCTAAGCAGGTGGGGTTGGGGAACCCCGCATCAGTGAGGTAAGGAGCAGGACGGTGAAAATAGGCTTCCATCCAATTGGTCAGGTTCTCACTGCCCCTCACTGTGACATAATAAAAGTTGGAGAGTGCGTGAGTGTGAGCTTTTTATGGGCAAGGTGGTGCACTCTAATAATAAAAAAGGAGAAATTCAAGTGTATTTAACTAAAAAGTGATTACTGTCATACCCCCTGACTCGGCCACGATGACCTGGATTTTTGCGATTGGTCCATTGTCGTCACTATAGAAACAGGCAGGCATGTGGATGGTTATGCTCCTGTGGGTTACCATGGCAACCCCTCCTTGGCCCAGCACTGCTTGGGGTCTTTGGATTGGCTTGGATGGGGCTAAAACACACACACACACACGCACACACACTTATCTGGGGAAACATTGCGTGTGTGAGGTTTTACCTGTTACAGCAAAAGATGAAATACATAACATGGAAATTGCCTTCATTACAGAGCTAATGTCACATTGATGGTGTCATAATGTGCCTTCTCTAGAAAACCTGCTGTAAAGCTACAACTCTGCAAGATAATTTTGCTAAATCACTGGAACAAAAAGAAAAGACACAATGTTGAGCACACTGTTCTATAAGGCTTGTACCTTCAATCCCTGTAGTTATCTGGACATGTGGACTGAGTGGGCTCCTGCCCGCCCCGTTTTTTGCTGCAATCTACAAACAGAACAGATACATGAAATCAGGGAAGACAGCAGAGAGAGGATAAGCACAGAAAGGTGTCAAACCATTTCTAAGTTAAGCCCCCAAAAGGTTTAAGGAAGTGGAAAACATGATTTTTGGGTTTTGCTGCTTCATGAAAGCGTGAGTGTCCAGACCCATGACATGCACATTCACTGTCGGAAACACACCAAGGTCTGGAAGAAGAATGAAAGAGTTCTGCTGTGTTAAGAACAAAAAAACCCAAACTTTTGATCATTGCCTCCCTGCTGTCAGATAAAAACCAACATGTCTCCACACATCAGAAAACAGCACTGCAACTGGTTGAACAGCTTTTAAACCCATACCCAATTCAGGTGGGAATTCATGAGGAAATCCAACCGCTTCTATTTATTTTTTGAACTTGCCATTTGCTTCAGTTGTGGACTTGATTCACAAAAGATATTGCGCAAAATACAATTGAGACCAGAAGTGTACCCACACTGGATAAGGAAGACACATACACATTTTTTCTCACTGTCTAAAGTAAAATCTTGTTTTAGGTCAGTTAGAATTGACATATTAATGGAGAGAGAATACGTCAGAAATTATGTCTTCAAATAAGTAAATCAAAGATGGCTACAATAATTTCCTCAGTATTTGGTAACATTGCATTTGAACTGTATGACTTGAGTCAAATGGTTCAGGTTTCCTGGCTGATATCTATAAATGACTCAATAATTCCAAATAACGTTCTTTTGCTGGTGGACTTGTTTTATCGAGTGCACCAGTTTCTTCTGCAGCAAAGCAACCCCACAGCATAATGCTGCCTCAACTGTCATGGTGTTTGCAGGTCATTATGGGTTAGGGTAGGGTAAGTGTTACCCTATGGCCATTATGGCCATTATGGCCAGTTCTTTGTATTTTCATCAGACAACAGGAAATATCTCTAAAAATGAAGGCCTTTGTTCCAGTATTAATTTGCCAACTACAGTCTGAATTGTTTGTTCTGGAGTAATGGTTTCCTCCTCACTGAGTGGCCTTTCAGCCTATGTTGGTACAGGACGTGTATTACGCAGTGCACATAAGGGACCAAAACATCAGTCTTGTGAAAAATTATAATCAATCATACTATGAAGATATTTAAGAAAAACATGTATGAAGTGTGTTAATAGATTTAAGCAATATAAAAGTAACAAAATTACTCCAAAAAACAACAAATCTCCTCCAGTCTCCCTGGTAAATGAGATGAGATTTTTCTCACCTGTATACTGTAGGTATGTCCTCCTTTAAGGCCTTCCACGAAAGCAAACAGCATGTTTGGTTTTCCATGGATGTTATCAAGACTCGTGTTTTTCACCAACTGGTCCTTCTCATACACAAAGATGTAATAGGAAGTGATGTTTCCATTAGGCTCTTCGGGGGGACAGAAGCTCACCTTGACCAGGTTCACTCTCTCTGGGACAGCAGAGACTGTCACATTTTTGGGAGGGTCTTTTGGCTCTGTACAAAAAAAAAAGAAAAAAAAAAGGCATGATGCAAAAGAAGAGAAATAAGGCAAAAAATAATGATAGGGCTTTACTCCTGTACCCTCCTCCAGCGTCTGGAAGACAATAGGCCCAACGGCTTTCCCATCACTGCCGGCATCCTCTACTGAACCAGTGAAGGCAGTGACAGTCACGGCATAAAGGTTGAAAGCTGTTAAGTTTGTCACAAAGACTGTTGTCAACTCTCCTGGGACCCGAACTATTGAGATGTTCACACCAGGACCATCCACCTGAGGCAACAACAAAGTCCATGATGATTATGATATATTAATTGTCATTTGATGCACAATGAAAGAATCTGTGCTTCATTTGATGCTTTAAAACTGACCAAGAAAAGCCAATAATTGTCTTTCCAAGTAACATAATTTATTATTAACTAGGTACATGTTTTGATTTTACAGAGGATGTGGCTCAGAAAGGTGACCTGCACAAGATATGAAGTTGGTCCCGAGAGAACAGCCGGAACCTCCCACGCAATCTGAAGGATGGTGGAGGTTGGGGTCACTTTAAGGTGACGAGGAGGAGCATCGGGGTCTAAGGAGAGGAGATAAGCAAAAATATGTGATTATCTGAAATGCAGTGGCTCCATATAAGCCTGGAAACACATAAATCACACGGGACAAAACAAAATCAAAGAAATTGAGGTCATTTATTGGATTCCGAGTAAGCAAACTGCTTTGCTTGCCTTAGTGCCTTTAGGGGAGGTACGTTATTTAATTCTGAAAGTATATATTAGGTAGTAAAGTCATTATGGTAATACAGGAGGTGACACGGAATGTGTTTGCCAAAGTAAGACAACTAAATCATCCTAACCACTGCAAGCCTTTGATAAGTATGGATAACTCTCCAATGTAATTACTAAAAACTTCTGGGGTTTTAAATGATAGACAAAAATAAAGAAGTACATAACAGTAAAGAGTAAGGAAAAGAGCACATAGTTTTAACATTTTTTTTGCATAAAAAAATAAATAAAATCAGGAAATGGCGGGATTCATTTCTTATCAGACAGCTTTTCTATGATACCCCTAAGTACAATCCAGGGCCTTCAACAGCCTTCAGAAATCATGCAAATACTAAATAAAGACCACATATGTTTAAGTTAATCAGTCTAGCTGTTTTGAGAAGGGCTGTTTTAGGTGTAGAGCAGCATCCAAAGCTTTGAACGTCTGACAGAGTACTGTTCAATCCATCATCTGAAAATGAAAATAGTGAAACTGCAAATCCATCAAATCTGCTGTTCATCAAAACTGGTAGGCCAGGTAAGGAGAGCATTAATCAGAGCCGCAGAGATCCAAAACTCAGAAGAGCAGAAAATCTATTGACAGGGCCACTATTATTCAGGCACTCCTCAAATATGCTGCTCTCAAATATGCTGCTCTTTATGCTGCTCTTCCTTCTTGGAAGAGCAGCGTAAAGAAAATCATTGTGAAAATAAAACACTATGGAAGTCGTGTTTGCATTTTCCACACACAACAAAAATGTGGAAGAAGGTGCTCTGGTTAAATCAGACCAAAATTTAACCAGACATGCAGTTTTGCCTACATGTACATTTTAAGAAAAAACTAACAAACAAACAATGCACATCTCGTTGACCAAACATCACCAATTAAAGTGGGAGCATTATACTGTGAGAATGATTGTTTTTTTCAAATAGCCTTCGAGAACCCTTTGAGGGCTGAAAAGCAATATATAAGTCTGATTTCATTTCATTTTCTTCAGGAGGAAAAAAGAAACCAGTCAGACAAAAAATGGACAGATTGAAATACTGGGGCAACACTGGGCAAAGTATCTAGATTTACAATTTATGATGTGTTTTTAAAAAAAAAAAAAAAAAACCTGACATGTAAGTATGTATTAATGATTTAGGAGTGAAAAACCTGTTATTTTAAGCTATAGGGAAATGTGCAGGGATATTTTGGTAGTATTTAGTAATTTGTGACTTCGAGTTCTTCATCCGTGTAGATCTGGCAATTCTATGCAAGCAGGTATTTGACCTGGAATTAGAGACACAATGAATGTCTAAAAACTGAAACTGTTTTATCACTCCAAGTAAGGGCAGAGAGGCTGCAAAAAATCAACAGGACATTAGCTTGCAGCAAAGACTCACTTTAATGCTCTCAGTTATTGACATTTTGTGGTCGAGTGCCCTGATCTGTTTTTTTATTATTATTATTATTATTATTTTAATGTGCATGTTGTTCCTGCTCTTTCCAGTCTCCAGACTTAAAACCAATTGAGAGTTTGTGGTAAGATTCCGTCTAATTTGATTAAGATTAAAAGCGAATGCACAACACATGCTTCAAACTTTTATTTGTGATAAGTTTTGAAAACCACGCATTCTTTTCCTGCACAATTATGTTGATAAAGATACAAGCTCAGCTCAGCGGTACAATATCACTATGGAGATTTAAAATTAGATAGAAACACAGATTGATGTAATAATAGCTTTAATATTAAACCTGGTGAAGGAGGGCAGCTTAAGAGCAATATGAAGATGCATCCCTGCAGGATTATTTTTAATAACCTGTTGGAAAGCATTATGCTACACCACTTTAAAACTTTCAAGTGTGACCTTAAGAAGGGAGAAAAATCCTACTGATTGAATTTGTTTTTCTTCACATTTTTATATAGAAAGTTGCACATTCTCTATAATCTAATTCATCTGTCTGTGTGCAAATCCAAAATGTATTACCATAGTCAAATATGCCTTGTATATCTACCAAGTCTAATTAGACAACACATAAAGGTCACATCAATAGTTTGTGTTCCTACTTCCAGCCAGGGTGCGTGCATAAAGCCACTCTGCATATTCTCCAGGTCCAGCGTTGGTCACAGCGGCTACTTTGAAGCGATAGTATCTGTATTTAGCCAGGGACTGGAGGATGACACTGGCTTCTTCGGCACCGTCTGAGACAGTCACTGACACATTAAAATTGTCCTCCACGCAGTGCAAGGCCATGCTGTCCTCTGGGGTTGGCAGGACAGCAGCTTGTGTGTTTGGTTCGCAAACTGCTGAAATCAGCTGTGCCACAACATGATACTCTTTCAGCAGGCCAGGAATGGAGACTGGCGCTGCCCACTGAAGTGTCACATTGGTTGCTGTGACCTCAGAGATGGACAGGAAGAGAGGAGCAGTTGGAACTGTCAGGAGACAAAGAGGAGTTAGTTTCAAATACAAAACAAACATGCTATTTTTATGAAGAACAAAATGCTTAACATGGCTAACCTGATTCAGAAAGGGTGAATGCTGTGCAGTTCAGGCTGTCTCCTGGTCCTGCAGAGTTTACCGCAGCTACAGTGAATGCATACTCTTGGTCTGGTGACAGCCCGGTCACCTTGTACTGTGGTGCATAGGCCTGGTGGGTAAAAGTTTGCATGTCCACCTCTGCTGTGATCTCGTAAAACAGGATCTGTCCGTTTGGGTTGGCTGGAACTTTCCAGGACAGTTCAACAGAATCCCAGCTCAATCCTAAGCAGGATAGATTCCCTACAGCATCTGAGACTACAGACAGGTGCAGAAGAGAGCAAGAAGCCAAATTTAATTTCAACACATTTTAGTAGCTATATTTAGTTCAACCATATTTCTGCATCAGAGTTAAATTTTGAAAGGGTAATTGTCTACTTGCAGATTTGCTTTACTATAAAATAATTATTATGAATTAACCTAAACATTAAGTTTGTTAAACATAGAATTTTTAAATTGATTTAAACTT